>CM076569.1:913513829-913750319 GCA_034641835.2 Pinus albicaulis
ATTTACCTCCTCAACATGTATATATAAGTAAGTAAATAAATAAAGGATATTATGCAAACAACGAGACAAATGAAAATATTACATTCAAACAAATAATGAATCAAATACCTGGAATACTCATAGTCAACATTCTGTGCTCCCTATTTATGACATCCAAGGAGGAACATTATTGTTGATAACAAAACTAGGCCATATTGAGTAAGTAGACCTAAGCTCTTTGAATGGATAAACACCATCAACTGCTAATGAAAGCCTGACATTACGAGGTTCATTTTTAAAATAAACATATTTTTCCTCAATTTCCCTAAATGTAGAACCATCTGCAGGCATCCAAAGAACACTATCTCCACTTCTATTATTTGAATGGTAATACATAAACTGTGCTATCCTCTTACACCTAAACATTCACTGCAAACGTGGAATTATGGGAATATGACGAAGAACCTTTTGAGCCACCCTTTTTTTTAGTTTATCGGTTTGATATCTACTGGTACCACATTTCAGACATTCTGTTTTCAACGCATGTTCTCCGTATATATAATATTATCTTTAGGACATGAATCTATAGTGTTATATTCCATTCCAAATGCTTTCATACTAGCACATAAATCTCAATATGTGTGAGGTAAATTATTTGGCGATGGTAACAAAAATTCACCCAACAATATACAACATAAACAAAAACTAGTTAATGTAAATATTATTTATCATATAAAGTAGTGAATTATTATTTTACACTTTGAATAATAAACATCTGCATATATGTGATCATATATACATATTGCATACCTTAGGATCTGTGTCATACATGTTGAGCCCCAAAGATGTCCTTTCCTTTCACCAAATTTCACTTCATTCCATTTGTCCTTTATTAGTTATAGGCTTAAAAGATCAATAGGAATGATTAAAGTCACTTTAAGAATGCATGCAATGACTAACTTATTATACTTTTGTGGTATTGTTGTCATAGTGATTTTTGATCAAACTTAGCTATAGAATGCAGCCATTATTTAGCTAGTCACATATTCTGCAACTATATTTATGTTCACGCAGGTTATAGGTGTCATTTGAGGGAAAAACGCATATGGTTGAATTCCAGAACTCTCCTACATCATTCCTTTCCCTCTACGAAGTCTGAGCAAAAATCTGCAAGTGGTTATGCACGTGGAGGAAGCCAAAACTAAGAAGTAGACTTCTACAAGGACAAGGACTCTGCAGATGTCTTCAGAAAAGTACGAGTCCTCAACAGGAGTTCTAATTCAATTTTGATTGAAAAATACACCTATGCCTATTTCTACTCAATGACAGTTATGTATTTTTCTTATAAGAATAACTCGATGAACCGAGAGACAGCTAGCTAGTTGATGTTCTGTTGTTAATTCTCAAAAACTGTGATACTCTATTTTCTGAGCGTTTTTCCTTTAATGAAAGAAGTACAACTTTGATACATGATCTGAAGCAATTTTAAGGAGTTGAGGATTCGTGTGCCAATTTGATGGTAGAGGGCCCCTACTGTCCAAAAGGCTTTGTGCATATTTTCTATATAAGTGATTTTTAACTCTGTTTATTATTAATTTAGGCAGTTTTCTGAGCATCATGTTTTATGTTTACTTACATTGAATATTATAGTCAATCCTGTTCTCATGAATTGTTCCAATATATCACTAACACGTGAATGGGATAGAGTTATAGTACTTCGGAGGTTAATTTCATTTTAGTTCAGTTCTGTTCATTGTATTTCATGTTTTATTAGTTAATTGCATTCTAGTCCTATTAATTAGACTTAAAAGACCCTCATTATTTTACAAGCTTCTCTTGTTCTTAGTCTCTTATAACACATCATTATCATATGGACAAGAATTAGTTATATCATTTTGAGTTCTTAAATGTTCTGCAATTTCTCATAATTTTACAAACAAACTTTTTCCAAAGTTATTCCAAGAAATCTCTAACCCTTGAATGAGGTTTAATAGTGACATTTTGAGTTGCAGAATGGGTTAATTCTAGTGTCATAAGTTATTTTAGCATAGGATTCCTTACTATATTGCAAATAATCTTTTCTCAAAATGTTCCAACAAATTTCTAACAATGGATGAGATTTTCTCTGTGATATTTTAAGTTGTTGTTTACTAAAGAGAACTTCATTACATCAAACTTATCCTATTCTCAAGTTGTTCCAACATACCTCTAATGAAATGAATTGGACTGAGTTAATGTTATGAGTTACTTTTCTTGTCAAGCTTTATAATCTATGGATTAGCATTTTCTGTTCTTAGGTGCCATACACAGTTTAGAGTCGATTTTGTTATGTTTTTAGTGTGATCAGTAACTTCTCTTTGCCAACAATTTAGTTCTTTTCCTCTTAGCACAAAAACACAAAACCAAAAACACTAGAAAAACACTAAACACAACGAAGTAGGAAGAATATACCTAGGCACATATAGTGCACTTCACTTCAATAGTTTACTAGCCCTGGTTGACAATTTATGACATCAATTTAGGAACACTAAGTTGAGCAGACAATACATCTGTTCAAAAAATTATTCATAACCTTTAAGTTCACCAGCAATAATGTAACAGAGAGGAGTTGCATTTGAGTGTTCAAAAAGTCGTTCATTTGACGTTTCAATCAGAGGTACATAATAAACACCATCAGTATATCCACCACCATCATTTGACTCACCATACAAGTCTTGGAGCATTTGATTTGTCCCATCATTATGAAATGTGTCATTATTTTCATCATCTACCTCCATGGGATCATTAACATCATCTTCATCATTCGCTTCATGTTCTTCGCCTTGTACAACATCATTTCCAGTAATACTATTTGCTGCAATATTATCTCGTGGTACAACATCATATAATCTACTACTATTTAGTTGTGGAATTTGGTTCTGCAAAAAGTTGGGGGACAACTTTTCCTTTATAAAATTTACAAACAATCATTAAATATGATTGTGTATATAAAAAATATTAAAATAACATAAAATTTTACTATATAATCCAAATGAAGATAGATAATGAATATATATATATATATATAATTAATTAATTAATTACCACAGGATGATAGTCATTTGATCCACCATCAATGCACCCATATTTATTACAATGTTTTGTTGATGTTGCTATTAAAACTCTAACATTACTTCTCAAACAACATTTTTTGCAAGGGCAATAAACTTTACCATCATCCCTTTCTCCCTCTTGAATTTTTTTTCCACCTCTAATGTTTTCTGCCATTGATGCAAATTATCCTATAAAGAAAAAAAATGATTATGTTTTTTTACTAGACAAAATATTGTCTACCCTTTCTGAACCGTCGCTACTACAGTAAAATTTTCGCTATTACAACAAGTTTGTCGGAAAAAATATTTACAACATGCCCTATATATTTAAAATAAACTGTCGCTATTGCGACGCTAGTTGACCAATTCAAATTTGACTTTGTTAAAGGGAAAGTGACCATTCCACAATAGTCTTTTCATATCCGTCGGTACACCGACATACATAACATGGACATTTCTATAGCGACGCTATCTTCTATTACTGTCGCTATTATGACACCATCCAGGTGGGTCATAATAGCGATGTTTTTTTGTAGTGTCGCAAGAGCGACAACGTTGCCATTGGCGTCGCAAGAGCATTACCGCTTGGTGGGAATAAAAAAATTGAGAAAAATTAGGGAAATTTCCGATAATAAGTCAAAACAGTCGGAACTAAAGTGTCGGAAAATTGACCATATGTACTACTGTATATATATATATATATATATATATATATATATATATATATATATATATATATATATATATATATATATATATGCAGTTGTCTAACTGGGTGGCCAGGGATCATGATTGTTTCATGTCGATGTTTATATGTATTTTTGTAAGTCATTGTCTGATAGGGTCATCAAGGATCATTCTTGTGGAGGAATGATTATTTATTTAGGTGAATGGCATGAAGAGGTTCCTGGTTTATGAAGAATCAAGTGGAAAGATTAGCCCCGACAGATATATGAGGTCAGTATCATGTGGATGTGAACTGATATTATGTGATTATACTATGTCTATGTTTATGTTATGGACATGTGATGTTGAGGGATACATCAGTGGAATGAAATAAGTATGATTCGCGGGATGTTGGGACAAGTATGGATAAGGCACTAGAAGTGAGGTTGCTTGGTAAGAATAGTGTGGTCTTAACATATGCAGTATTGTGTACATATGATGTTTTATGCATGTTTCATATGTTTTATGCAAGTTTCATATATAGCATTGTGTGCATGATTTCATATGCGGTACTGGGTACTGATGGTGCTAATTACATGTCGTATATGCAGTGCTATGTACATATGGTGATATGTACATGTTGTGAATGTGACACTATGTACATTTGGTGTTGTGTACATCTTGTATATGTGGTTCTATGTACATATGGTCCAGTGTGCAGGTTATACATGTGGTGTTGTGTACATATGGTGTGGTGTGCCTGATTATACATGTGGTGTTGCGTGCGTGTGGTGCTATGTACATGTGGTACATGTGGTGTTGTGTGCATGTGTTGTTGTGTACATGTTGTGAAGATGGTGTTGTGTACGTGTGGTGCTATGTACACATTGTACAACTGGTGATGTATACATGTGGTGTTGTTTACACATTGTCCAGGTGGTGTGGTGTACATGTGGTACTATGCACACATTGTGTAGGTGGTGTCATGTATGTGTGGTGTTGTGTAGGTGGCGTTGTGTACATGTTATACATGTGGTATTTTTGTAAATGTGGTAATGGGTACACGTTGTACATGTTGTGTTTTGTATATTTGGTATGGTGTTGCGGGTATTGTGATGTCGTTGTATAGCGACATTTGTATTTATGGTATTTTATAGTGTATACATATATGTGTTGTGTTGTACACCAACTGTAGGTGTATGTGTTGAATTTTACACTCTCTGTGTATATGTTGTATAGTGTGATGGGACAAGCAGGTATGGGATTGTGTGGGTCCTTGTTTTTCTATTTAAGGGTTGAGGTGGTTTAGTCTCGGGATACCATTGTTGACATTGGGGGTTGAGGCGGTTTAGTCTCTGTATACCCTTGTTGTTGATATTGAGGGAGGAGGCGGTTTAGTCTATGGATTCCCTTTTTTCTTAAAGAAAAGACATTGGGTGCTTGTCAAGTTTGGATACCGATTCAGTGTGTGTAAGGAAAGGATAAAGAACAAAGGCAAAAGAAAAGAACTATTAAAGGATATGTATTAGTATTTTACTTTCAGTTTTAATTAAGCATGTGATCTATGATTTTGGTTTATGATGGTTACATGTGATTTATGATTTTTTCATTTTAAGCTAACCGGATGTGATATGTTTATACATGATGATTTGGTCAAAGAGATAGTTTGAATTGTTGTGACAGGAAGTAAACAAAATTTCAAGTGCAGAATATTGACGGACCATCGATAAGGTATGATGTCAATTTTTTTCAATTTATTTTGAATCTAATAGGAATTATGTGCTTGGTACAAGAAAGCATGGAATTGTCCAATTTGGGGTGGTTGAAATTGACTGCAAGAATTAGCAGTGGAAAAAGGAATTGGAACATGCAGTAGTATGTTGGTAAATAACTTCAGGAGAAGGACCATCGTGGGACACTGTTACCCAATAGTGTCCATTGATTTCCATGAGCATTCTATGACCGATATGATGGTTTTGAGGTGGGCATATGCCCTAGTTTTTGTATCTTCTGATGCGAGGAAGCCTTGCCAAGGGATGGATCGCCCAGGATAGTGGATGTTAGGGAACTTGGAAGGTGAGTGACTGCATGGAAGGGGTGAATATATTTCCTGAGGGACTATGTAGTAGAGAAGGGAAGGTCGGGGATGGATTTGTTTTGGTTATTATAATTTCCATAGGGAATCAAATTCAGATTGGGAGTGTGCACTGGAACAATGAGTCAGTAACTGTTCACTCAGGGGACAAGTGGTGCAGGATTGTAGCTCTAGAAATTGGATGCAAGTTTGACTTTGGCAGTGAATTTTGGACTTACTAGGAAGGAGGTGAATTCTGGTATCACATTTTGTGTGGAGGTGTGAGCCTATGGACTCCCTTGCTGTGGATGTAGGAATCATATCCTTTTATTTGATGGCTAAAGAAAATGTGCATATGTATATGTGTATTTTATTGTGAATATTGTATTAAGATGGATTTATAAAGCTCCATGAACAATATGGTTATTTATTGGTTGAATTAAATGTGCATAAGTATATGTGGTTGTTATTCTAAATACCGTAATGAGTTGCATTATAAATATATAATACATGATATTGTTGTCATGTTTTTAGTAGGTTATTCATTGTAAATACTGCATCGAGCTAAGTTATTAAGCTACATTGGAAGTATGTTTTATTTTAGCGGTTTAGTTGACGTATAGGTGTTTTTTAACACCAAGGATGATATTCCCCAAGGGGGGTGGTTTTGTAACAAACCCGGGATAAAATTTCATGTAATAAAAATTAATAAAGGAAAAAATAAGGCCGCAGTTGAGGGACACTTATTCCAAGTTGAATTTTGGGCAAGATATCCTAGTGGGCATCATTGGATGTGTTTATGGCTAAGGGAAAATTTGCAAGGATATGGCTAAGGCTTTAAAAAGGAAAAAAGTATTTTTGGCACATTTATTTATGAAAATAAAGGAAATTAGGAGAAACAAAAGGTTAAAGGTCACAGGTTGCATGTGAGTAGGAAAATGAAGGAAAATAATGGAAAATGAAGCCAATAGAGGCCTCACTAATAAAAAGGCTTCTAAGGATCAGTTGGAAAGATTTTGTCATCTTTTTGTCAATTCATATTCATAATTAATCTTAGAGAGGAGAAGAGAACCAAGAGGAGGAGGAGATCAAGAAAGGAAAGGAAGGAAAAAAAACATGGAAAGGACACAAAAAGGAACGGAAAGCAAATATCAAGCAAGGAAGAGCAAGATCAAGCAGCTTCAATGAGAATAATTGCAGGTAATATATTGCATATATGATTTCCTAGTTGGTTTTGAAAAGCATGGTATGTGCATGTTAGTATTTGGTTCTTTTGTTGTCGATGATATGGTTTTGTCGGGTTTTGATAGTGGTTTTCAACCTTGCCTTGCCTTTTTTCAAATAGCCATCATCTTATGGGATTGTTTTTAGTTTTGAGATTGGGAATTGCTGGATAGTTTTAGAATCCGGGGTGGAGGTGGTCTCAGGACCATTCCCAAAGGCCTAGGAATCCATTGACCAGTTTTGGCAGGATACATGGTAAATCCTAAGGGTGGTGTCTTGATAGGGCTTAGTGATCCAGTGTGGATTGCTTTAAAGCCTAGAGATAAGGAGACGAAAAATTCCTCAAGGATCGTGATGAGATCCACAAGCATTCCAATCTTGGTTTTCTTTTGTGATATCGAAGTCGGTTTAGGTTAGATCACAGTATGGTGAGGGTGGAGGTGGTTTAGCCTCTTGTTTCCCTTTGTTTTTTTGGATTGGTTTAACCATGAGATCCCACATTCATGATTGGAATATGGCATGGGGGGGGACTGGCTGAAAGAAATATTTGATTCAACCATGTCTATGGTTGGGTGGTACGTGGAAGTCCCAAACCTCGTTGGATCTGCCTATGTTTAATTAAAGTTAAGTTCTCTTTATTTGTAGTTGTATTTATGTGGCTTTAATGGTTGTTATCTAATGGTTATTTTTGTGGTCATATGGTGGTTATAAGCATGGTTATGTGACTTATTCTAGTCATGGTTCATTTCATGATTTTACTTCTAACTAAAAGAATAATAGATGCAAGAACCAATCAATGTTAAGAAAACCAAGGAAGTGGGTGGTGACCCTTCTTGATAAGTTCCATATGAATTTTCAGTCCCTTATTTCAGTCTTGTATTCATGACCTATAGATTGCATTGTTGCCAAGTGTTTGAAAGAATGTTAGTCTCGTTTTGGGATGGTCAGGCCTAGTCCTGGTGTTATTTTTGGCTTATAAGAATTTTCCTCATGTAATTGATGATTTCTGAAAGTTACAGGGATTTATAGGAAGAGTTCTAGCCTCAGACTCAAAATTTAGCCTTAAAATCTATAGCCATTGGCACAACACTGATAAATTTAGTCCATAGTCGTATGGATGCATGTGACTAGGAGGTTTTGGCCACACTGAGGCCTTATAAAGAGAGCGAATGGGGGTAAAACTCATGGAAATTTCATGTTTCCTCAAGGGATTGACACCTAGATGGATTGGGTTACCCCTGGAAGGTCCTGTGGCACCTCAAGGAAGTAATTAAGGTTGTTTGCCGACTCCATTTCCTTAAGGTAACCTAGGAGGTTTAGTTTTTCATAAATTCCCCTCACCTCATGTTTACCCTGGATAAGCTGAAGAAAGTCGGTAGATGCAAGGGGAGGGTGTGCATTACAAAACATATGGAAAACATGTAAGTTATAGGCCATGAATGCATATCTAATTATAAATTCATAGTCTTCACCTAAGAATCACCAAGAAGGCTCTGATCCCTCTCTAGCTAGCTGCAATAACACGTGTTAGTCCATGCATTCATTAACCATTAAATAACTTATAAAAACCTGAAAAGAGTTGTAGATAGAATATATCATATAAAAAACATATAACTAGTAAAAAACCAACATAGAAACCATGGAAAATCAACCATAATGTCAGCATGATAACAACTACAAGTGCTCATAAATCACAATAATAAAATAACTCTTATTAACATACGAAAATTTAAAGCAAGTTAGGGAATTCCATGTACCACTCAACCATAGATTTGGTTGAACCAAATATCTCTTTTAGATAATCATCTCTATGCCATATTCCAAGCATGAATGTTGTATCTCATGGAATAATCCAAGACAAAACCAACCAGGTATTCTAGAGGCAAAACCACCTCAACCCTCAATCATAGTGATTCCACCTTTATGGTACATAAAATGCTAACTTCAACCATATCGGTCTCTACCCAAGATGTCTAAGAATCCAAGAACTAGTAACTCAACCCACAACCTTCCAGGGATCTAGAGTGTTTGTTCCAACCACAACTCTGGGAACTAGTAACTCAACCCACCAAGGGCTCTAAAGTATTGTCTTGACCAAAAGTTCCAGGAAGTAGTAACTCAAACCAAGTTTTTCCACGGCTTTCAAAGTGTTTTTTCCAACCCACAACCATAGGGAACCTGAGCACCAATCAGAAAAAACAAGTAGGAAACACACAACTCCATGGATATCGAGGAAATGGAAAGGCAAGGCTAAAACCAATGTCAATTCAGGAAAATATCCATGCCAATGGAAACACATAACGAAGGAATCACATGCATATACCATGCATCCAAAAATAAACAAGAAAACCACACATGCAACCTATCACATGCAAAGCAATCCAGTTGTAGTTTTTTATCCAACTATTCTCTTGTGCTCCCTTGCTTTCCTTTTCCTTCTTTCTCCAATCCAAGTGAATACTAGGGTGGTCCAATCATGCTTGAAGAATACTCTAAGTTTGCAAGAGTATGAGAGTATGAGAGAATGAGAGAATGAATTAGAGCTCCAAAAACTGAACTCATGAAAGCTCAAACTCATTAAAATATGTGAATTCGTTCTTTGATGCCTTTTATCATTTATGCCTCTATTTTCTTCATTTTCTTTCATTTTTCCCCTTGCATGCATATGTATGTGTCTTCACCTTTATTTTCTCCCATTTTCCTTTATTTTCATAAATAAATGTCAATTATTGCCTCCTTTCCTTTTGCTAATTTAAATAGTCATTATTAATCACAAGTGATGCCCACTATACTGTTTTTCCCAATACTCAACTTGGAGTACGTGTCCCATGACCTTTATTTTATTTACATGGAAAATGAATGAGGGTTATTATAGTGAGTTTGGAAAATCTGAAAATGAAATTAAATCTATCATGGATGAAGATTGCTTGCAAAGTAAAATAATTTTTATGCAATAAAAATGAGGTGCTTATAAACGAGCAAATACAGTTGAAGTTTGAAACAAGAAACAGTGAAGGAGGCATCCTGAAACATGATCCTTGATCCTAGTTGGAAAATAATCACCTAAACTAGGTGGGGCCCACACAAAGTATTTTTAGACTATGTCTATTTTTAGACATGGTGATCATATTTCAGAAGTTGCAGGATGCTATTTGTGGATGGTTGGTCAAGTTGGAAAAATAGATGAAATTCTATTTTTAGAATATTGGGTGAAGTCTATTTATAGATCGTCGATCTAAAGATAGAAGTGTCGATTATTATTAGCTCTTAATAATAATCACTCTAAATATCAACTTATTCTCTTGGAGCACTTTATTTCAGTATACAGATTTGGAAAATTAGTGGGCTGAAGGAATTACACAATTCCTAGGTTTTACTAGTGGTTCATGCATGGAGGACTCAATTAGAATTGAAGTGGAAAAGTTATGACAGAGTTGGAAGAGCAGTTCATGGAGTTGTTATTAAGTTTAACTCAGTTAATGGAGTTAAACTCACTCGAGCTAGTTGTATCTAGTCTAACTGAATGATACACTAGTGAGACTGGAGTGAATTAATTAGTTAATTAATTCACAAATAATAACGCATTAATCAATTTAACAAATACAACAGTTAACTACAGTGTATGTCAGTTGCAGTGGAGACCTAGTGGAGAGATAGGTGAAAGGGCAAGATGGACTATCCGTTGTGACTATAGTGATGCATTGATTGCACCACACACACATTGGACTTTCCAATGAGGATTGCGCAGTGCAAGAAAGGTAGATTCGAATTCATTTAGGGGTCTTCTTCAGTAGGGATTGCACAGTGGAGGCAGGCTATCAGGTGGCAATAAATCAGTGCATGGATTTGCAGATTTCTTCTGATTAGTGTGTGACGATTGATTGTACTCAGAGCTTGATGTACTAAGATTTGTATGAGATTGTTACATGATCTCAATGATACATAATATATGATAGTTGGGGTTTTTAGCTTCAGGATTTCCCGTTAAACAGTTGTGTTATGTGTGTTTTTATTGCTTCATGTGTTTTGCAATTGATGATTAAATTTCCACAAGAATTGTAGTGGAAGGATTCTGTATTTAGCAAGAAGATAAATATTTTTAGATCAAGAGTGTCTGGATATATACATGCATCTTGTATATAATTTCTACATGGCATCAAAGTTGTGTTATAAATTTTATACATGGTATGAGAACAAGAATTAGTTGGGTGCGCGAGTTTGCAGAGAATATCTGAAAATTTGGATGCAAAATTTTCAGAAACAAATAGAATATTTGAATTCCTTGTGAAAAAATACCCAAATTGAAAAAAACAAATCGGTCGAATCGGAGCTTGGATGAGGGAGATATCGTTGATTTAAAATTAGCTCTTTTGTTAGAAAATTTCACGATGGCAGGATAATTACAATGTGCAGGAGTTGGAAAAGGAAAGGTGTTCCCTAGACTCAAAGCCATGGGGAAATCCAAGAAGGTTTGGATTCAAGTTAAGAATCTATATAGACTTGATTTAGATGGGATTCCTATAGAGATTCCTACTGTTGGGAAGTTCGAGAAAGCCATGTAATTGAAGCTTGGTAGGGAGTAGGATTTGCATGCAGGTAAGAGTGAACCTCAGGATGTGAAGCAACCACAAGATGAGGATCGTGGAGTGGGAGCAACCACTCATGCAGAGAAATTTCATGCCAGATGGGAAGAGGGAGTGCATGCAGCTATACTACCAAGTGAGAGGTGGGGTGACATGTATGAATAATCCCAAGAGGAGATTTCTGGGAAAGATTCATTGAGATGGTGTGGATCTCATGAATTGAACCTAGCTCTGAGGAGCCCACAGAGAATAAGTAGCATGATCAGTTGGATTAATGTATTCAGATCAAAATGACAGTGTCAGATACTGGAGCATGGTTCAGATTTGACAACAAGTGTAGAGTGCATGGGTGCAGAGTTGATGCAGGAGCATCAAGGGTGTTTTTTATTTTGTAAATATTTTAAGAGGGGGTGTGATAATTTTTAATATTTTATTAATTAATTTGAATAAAATAGGAGAAGGTGAGGATTTTTGTAAATATCTTTTTATTTAATAAAAGGATATGAGGGAATTTAATTAGTTGAAGGATTTTAGGGATAAAAATCTATCCTTTAGGGATGTTGAGAGATTTAGGGGTTTGTTGAGGAATTGAAGGGATTGAGCATTTAATTAAATGATTTTTAAAAATTGTATAAATAGGAAGGGGATTTGTGAGAAAAACAACATTGAGATTGTGAGAGAGTGTGAGGTTGAGAGTAGGCTTGAACAGCAGGGTTGTAAGCCTTCAACAAGTTGTAAGGGCCACGACTGTTGAATATCTGGCCACGAAGAAAGTTTGTAAGTATTTGTATGATAAGTGCGGGTTTTAGAAATTGGGTGTTGATTTTCTGAAATTGTTTTGTTGAGTTATGCGCACTTGTATTTGGATGTGTTTATGAATTCAAAGGTGTGGAATGGTATACAATGATGATGGATCATCTGTTTATTGTGAACACTCATATATAAGTATGTTGGAATGGCAATTAATTGGAAGCTGATGTATAAAATTCAGTGAATCGATGTTCGATTTCATACTTGGCTCTCTGAAGGAATAACATACACAACACAAATAAATCGATATCCCATAAGTAGCATTTAAAAGAATGACTGGTTAAATACATAGAATTGCAGGATTAAAGAAAATTCGTGTTAAGAGATGCAGGTTGGGGTCGAAGTCAAAGAATTTGGGTTAAACAGCAATTGAATCATGAAGAGCACTGTTAATTGAATAATATAATACGTTGAATGCAGTTGAAGGCGTTGCTGTGAAAGATCGATGTATATCAAGATCGATTAAGGGTTTGCTGTAGTGTTAATTGGTGTTTGCTGTAATGATTATTCCAAATTGAATCCATAAGTTTGTATTTGTCATACTGAACGCTGTCATTAATTCCGGAATAATGCATTGTTTGAATTGTTAAACTGAACGCTGGAATAATGCATTGTTTGAATTGTTAAACTGAACGTTGTTTTGATGGTGGCTCGAATGCAATTGGAAGAAGGATTGCATGTTGGTAAAAGGTATGCGGAGCGTGTTAACACAATAACCAATTGCTGTAAATCGATTAGCACAATAGATCTGTTGAAGTGTGGAACCAGAATTGAATCTGGTAATGAGAATCGAAATTTATAAAAACGTTGTTGTTTGAATTCACATGGCGCTGATATGAAGATCTCAAGGATACAAACTATTGAATGTTGATTATGGGATGCGTTAACCAATTCTATTAAATGAAATCGATCAGTAATAGCTCTTCGTTTAGTGTGTTGAAGCCACAGGATGATATCGATCGTTTGGGGAATCAATTTGCTGTGTGAAGGGCGCGTAGTAAGCAATTGAAGGCGACAAAGATTTTTAACAATGTGAAGACTCGGTTCAAGATCAACGAGATGTAATGATGCAGAGGTTTAATCCATTCCTTTGGGCAGATCTTAACGCAGGTGAAGTATTTTAATTACCAGAAGTTTTAATCAGTTGTATGGTGGAGTCGATTGATGAATTAGAGCTGGAAAACTGTTATTCAAATTGATGTTTTTGCACTGAAAGCCGTCCAATGACTTGCTGAATAAAATGTTAAATGTTTAATAATCAATGTAAAGGTTGCCAGCGGAAGTTGAAAAATGAATGCAGGTTTAAAAAATAGTTGAGTGGGCCAGATTTTCCATAGAGGAGGTAAGTTTTCTTACATGAGAAAATTGTAGTTAAGAGCGCTGGTATTTTCTTGAAAGAAAGCTGTATGAAGACTCATGAGTATTAAATCAAACATGAATGAAATATTTGAATTGAATATTCACATGAGCGTGGAAAGATGGAATAAGAGGGATTAAAACAATGCAAGGTCGTTTTAAAAAAAACAATGATACACATTGTATAACGATAACAAGGGCGCATTTGACTTTGATTGAGAAATATGATTTTAAAAAGGTGCATGTGTAAGATTTGGTTTTGAATGATGGGTATGAAAGTGTGTAAACATGGATTGGAGTTATACTTTTGCATAAAGTTTTATTTGAGGGTTTGAGTTTGGGCTTCATAAAAGAACCTTGTATGAGTTTCAAAGCCAATAGAGAAATTGTGAAGACATTTTATTAACTTCTGCTTATGAGGATATGGGTTTCACATGCATTGCTAAAGTGTGAATTTGCCAGCAAAGAAGGATTTTGATTTGGAAAAGCTAACATGCATTCTTATATGCAAGGTTGAGGAAGATCCTGGGTATTGTAGGCCTAGCCCTGCATCAAGAGTTCAACAGCGCAGTGGTTCCTGAAGACATGTGCAGTTGGTACCAGCAGAAGTCAAAGACTTTGATGATATATGCATTATACAGATTCAGTTGTTTGGAGGCTATTCAGTTTCAGAAGTGTTGCAGCAAGAGTTGCAGAGCGAATGCATGGAGTTGTAGGGCGCTTGCAAAGGTTGGCAAAGGTTGCAAGGCGAATGCATGGAATTGCACGTCGCATGAAAAGACAGTCCAAACCTGTTGAGAGGGAGTGTTGAAGTTTGCAAAAATAAATAGTGAAGGAGGCATCCTGAAACATCATCCTTGATCCTAGTTGGAAAATAATCACCTAAACTAGGTGGGGCCCACATAGGCTATTTTTAACTATGTCTATTTTTAGATATGGTGATCATATTTCAGAAGTTGCAGGATGCCATTTGTGGATGGTTGGTCAAGTTAGAAAAATAGATGAAATTCTGTTTTTAGAATATTGGACGAAGTCTATTTATAGATCGTCGATCTAAAAATAGAAGTGTCGATTACTATTAGCTCTTAATAATAATCATACTCTAAATATCAACTTATTCTCTTGGAGCACTTTATTTCAATATACAGATTTGACAAATGAGTGGGCTGAAGGAATTATGCAATTCCTAGGGTTTACTAGTGGTTCATGCATGGAGGACTCAGTTAGAACTGAAGTGGCAAAGTTATGATAGAGTTGGAAGAGTAGTTCATGGATTTGTTATTCAGCTTAACTCAGTTAATGGAGTTAAACTCAGTTGAGCTAGTTGTATCTAGTCTAATTGAATGATACACTAGTGAGAGTGGAGTGAATTAATTAGGTAATTAATTCACAAATAATAACTCATTAATCAACTGAAAAAATACAACAATTAACTACAGTGCATGTCAATTCCAGTGGAGACCCAGTGGAGAGATAGGTGAAGGGCAAGATGGGCTATCCATTGTGACTATAGTGATGCATTGATTGCACCACACTATCATTGGAGTTTCCAATGAGGATTGTGTGCAAGCAAGGTAGATTCGAATTCATTCAGGGGTCTTCTTCGACAGGGATGGCGCAGTGGAGGCAAGCTATCAGGTGGCAAGAAATCAGTGCATGGATTTGCAGATTTATTCTGATTAGTGTGTGACGATTGATTATATTGAGAGCTTGATGTACTAAGCTTTGTATGAGATTGTTACATGATATCCATGATACATAATATATGATAGTTGGGGTTTTTATCTTCAGCCTTTCCTGTTAAACAACTGTGTTATGTGTGTTTTTATTGCTTTATGTGTTTTGCAATTGATGATTAAATTTCTGCAAGAATTATAGTGGAAGGATTCTGTATTTAGTAAGAAGATAAATATTGTTAGATCAGGAGAGTCTGGATATGTACATGCATCTTGTATATAATTTCTAAAAATACCACTACTATCTGAAGGTGTTGGAACCATTAATAGATGATGAAAATGAGAAATCAATCAGGTAATATTTTTATTTAATCTTGGCATGGTGCAACTTGTATCCTAACACACAAGTACATATACACATGGCACATACATATACACATTGGTGTTATGATAAGACTAGTGTGATCTAGCTCACTATTGAAAAAAATGTAAACTTTAGAAAATACATATAACTATTTTTCAAATTCCTACTGAGTGTTTTTATAGAAAAACTTATAATATGTGTATTGTCATAGTGTACGACTACATCAAGATATTTTACATATAATGATCCCCTGTGATGAAATGTTGGGAAATATTTGAAAATATCAAAATCTAGATGGGAGAATACCATCTCAACGCTCATTTAATTCTTATTGATCTGGGTGGTTGTCAAATATTATTAGGGGTAAAATGGCTAAGCACATTGGTACATTTCACTATGGATTTCAAAGAACTCTATTTGAGTTTCAGTAAATAGGTTCATGTACACGCTCTTTAATTGCTGTGGGAAGACTCCCCTAAAATAGTTAGTTCTCATCACATGGATAAGTTATTAACTAAAAGACATTACGGCATTATTTCTGAATTTATTTCCGTGTATGCCATGGATAAATTGTCACAATAACTTCACCAATATTTATAGTTTCTCCTTGATAAACATCATTAGGTATCTTAGACACCAAAGGGTTTATCCTCTTCTTTAGGAGACCATGACCATGGTATTCCCCCTGATTCTAAGAAGTCAAACACCAAATATATGTCCTTATCAACACCCTTTTGCACAAAATAATGAAATACAAAAATCGTCTAGGAAATATTGGAGCTAGGGGTAATACATCTCAATACAAGCCCTTACTCATCATTGATAGTCATGGTATTAAAGAAGGAAGGTGCTTGACACATGCATCCTGATTTTAGGGCTCTTGATAAATTGATGATCAAGGAAAAATTTCCCATCCTAGTTATTAACTATCTCTTACCATATGCACATTATCACTTGTATAGACTAGATAATTCATACATGGATTAAGATAAACACTATTCATCCACGAAATATGATATAATGTGTGAGAATGTCTAGGATGTGTGTACATTATAGTAATCCATGAAAGAGAACATGATGGTAAGAATCTTATTGTTGCTTTTGTGAGTAATAATTTTTATTTATTTATTTATTTTATTTTATTCTGTTTTCTTATAAGCATTTTATGTGTTAACTCAAAATATCATAAATAAATATTCTAATTTGGATGGTTGTTTAAATTTATTTAAAATATCATTGAGATATAATCATTTTTATGGTTTTAATTTTTTTTATATTTTTAAAGCGTTTTTTTAATAAAATTTACAAATATATGAGGGGGCAAAAAATAAAAACTTAAAAGGTATAGTAAGTAGCGATAATTTTTTCTATTATTATTTCTTCTTGGCATAAGGCTGGAGTTCTAGAATCAAATTCCAACACTTTGCTACATTGGAGTTCTAGAATTGTTTTAATATTGATAATTTCCATTATTTTATTATGTTTTTTAAATGGTTAATATTTTAATCTTTTATCTTTAGGAAATATTTAAATTTTTTAAATATATTTTAATATTTTATTAAAAATTTATATTGGAGAAGAAAAAATAAAAAAGAGTACATTAAAAAAGAAAAGATAAATTAATTTTAAAATTAAATATTGGGTATATAGATTTACTCAAAAAAAAATAGTTCACAAAGTTCATCAATATGATTATAATATTTTACACCAAATATATTTAAATATTTTAGGAGCATATTAAACTCAATGAAAATGGGGAGGTTTAGTTTTTCATTTTAAGGCTATGTGTATCTTTCCTACCACTCTAAAGCATGGCTAGTCATCTTTGGCCTTATAAAATAAATCATTCTATATATTAATGCCCCTAAAATAAAAAATATATATCTAGCTATTAAAAAAAATTATTGAATACTATTTGGCATTGAATTTTCCATCATAAGAAAGAATATGAATCTTGAGCTGGATGTTAAATGGAGAAGTAAAAACTATGGAAGAACAATGATTTATTGATCAATATTTAAATATGTTTTCCTTTGTTTTTCCTACAACACCAAACTCCTTTGAAACCTACTTGGGCATGTTTACAATGAAGCTATTCTCTAAATTTGGTGTAATGGCAGGCTTCTCCCTTTTTACAAATTGTGAGTCATTTATTTATAGGATTTTCATTCTCCCAAATGATTTCACAATTATTCTAAGTCCATATTAATTTAGAAATATTTTAAAAAGGTTAATATATAGGGATTAATTTTTCTATATGTAAGAGAAATTAAAATTTCCTTACTTTTGTGTCACAAAACTTCTACTAAACCTAGATACATTTATGAAAATGAATGTGTTGTAGTACAACTCCATCACATCTAAGAAGATAGTGCACAATGAAAGCCCACTACAATCAAGATGGTGCAAGAAAACTCTTCTGTAAGCTACTAGATTATGTGCAAATTTTTAACTAGAGACAATGATACCCATATGCGATAAATGTACTACAATATGCTTACAATGAAACAAGTGTTTGTATTTAATTCCATAGAAAGTTACTACAGAAATTTTAAGTTAGACACACTTAGCTACTATCATTATTGAGTAGACAAAATTGTGATTCTTCTACAACATCACTAGAAGCTCCTTTTTTGTTTAGCCTCAGTTTCTTTAGTTTTAGCTTGTTGCTACATCTTCTATATGTTATGAAAGGTATACTATTTTTTTATTCTTTATTTTTTTTTTTAGAAAATAAATAAATAAGAAAACTTTTTCTTTGCCCTTCTTCCTTGGTAAGTAAAGAATTTTCCTGGATTAAGAAATTAATGATTAGGAAACTATGCCACAACTTATTGATTAGGAAATTATGGCCACATAATATTATCAATATAAAGTTAATTATGAATCTTTCCCAAATAAAAAATTAAACTAAATCATTATTTCATTAAAAGAATACATGCATTGTACATATTATCAAACATAAAGATTAATAACCTAGAATACATTAAGATGCCCAAATATCATTTCAATTTCTTAAACATAAAATGACATTAAAATGCCCAAATATCATTTGAACTTCTTAAACATATGATAGCATTACAAAGCAATGGAAGACAACCCCCTCTCTCTCTCTCTCTCTCTCTCTCTCTATATATATATATATATATATATATATATATATATATATATATATATATAAAATTAGAACCAGAAAATTAGCCACTTAAGCATACTTACTCATAGATTGTTAAGTTTAAAAAAACAACCATCGCCACTAGTAGAACCGTTGTGAGCACGAGCTATTTGACAACAACATAATAGAGAAATCCAGCTAAAATGTCTTCTGAATTGATTAGCATGCACAATATGAAACTGTGGTTGCACAATATTCTCTATGCATTACCCCTATTACATCATTCCACTAAGAAATAATACAATTATAATAATTTATACATGATATCTAAATTTATTTTATTTAGATCATAATTTACAAAAATGAAAACACAAAGTAAGCAAATCTACATATGTTTTTATGGAAAAACATTCAATCCTCTATTCTATTTTGTGCAAACAACTTTGTTACACCAAAACAGAACAAACCTCAAACTCATCATGAGAACAATGGGAATAATACAATTGCTAGCAGTATAATGTATTAGTAAACCAACATAATATTCATAAATAATTGCACAGGCGGGAAGAGTTGGGGTGGGATTATAACTGAACATGGAAAATCTGTGAAGTATACGACTATGAAAAATGTTCAACTAAAAAGTAATATAATTAGAACCAGAAAGATTTATTCAAATTAGGTGATAATAGAATGTTGCAATTGTTCTTCTATACATAGATATAAGCGCACAGTATAAGTGCTTCTTGATAACAGATATATATACATATGTTCTATACTTATAGATAGCGCAGGATAGCACGCGCTTCTTTGATAACATATATGTTTCTAATGAAATATACCCATCTTTGATAACTAATAATAATAGATACTGCGTTATTCTTGGGTATCTATAAATTACTGCTTATCAATTCTCAGAAGCTAGAATCAAAAGAAGGTAAGTCCGAAATTAAATAATATAATTACTGGATGGGCTACCTCCATATTTCACTATTATCTCGTCAACCCCTTCTTGATCCACAGTGTATGTGCTGTTGTTGGAGGAAATGGAAGTGTATGTGCTGCTGCTGTTGGAGGAAATGGCAGTATTGTATGTGCTGCTTTTGGAGGAAATGGCAGTATAGAAGAAAATGTTTTTATCTGTGGTGCTGTCATGGTCATGTTGTTGCTGGATCTGTAGCTGAAGATGGGGATCATGCGATGCATTTGGGAGGGGACGAGCAATCTCGCACTGTAATATTTTGTCTCACGCCTACTTTTCTGTAACTCTTGGATTGATACTTTGGGTGACACTGCTCTTTCTCTGAAAACATTGGAAATGTCAATATCCTTTAGTATACAAGGTTACAATTCCGTCGGACAACCATGAGGACCTTTGGTTTCATATTTAGCCCCAACCGGTACCCCAAAATGCAAATGATAGTACAAAGATGGGCTGGTAAAATTAAATAAACATAAACTGAGTAGGGTCTAAACATCAGAAATAAGTTATAATTAAAGTGGATGTAGTGTATATGTGACGTGGCATTGGGCAATGTCATGGCCTAGGTTGTCAATCAGAGCAACTCTCTGATTAGGACTCGGTTTAATATGGGGATATGTGTTCCATCTGCAGCTTTAATTGATTCCCAACCCTTATTGCGATGTGAACAATAGGTATTTGTCATTTGAACCTCTTTTGATAATATAAAATGCAGGCCGCATACTGGCATTTGCCTCTCAATTGGATTATTTAAGGGTTATAGGTAAATAAACAGGCTTCATTTCAGATGGCATTGTCTCTTTGAAACTGTGCCTCTGGACAACAACCTGCTAACTTAACTGAAAAATCATAAAGCTCTGCCAAATATTAGTAGTTCACTGCCCCGTTTTAAATTCTGTCAAACTTATTCAAACTATCACAGTATTTACTTAAGCTGGGTCATTTCACACTGCTTAGTAAAGTAGAATGATCTTTCTTTAAATAAAATAAGTACTTCAAAAAATAACCTATGAATTTCGCTCATAGTTATTTGACTTTAACCTTACCAAAATCCTCTGAGGAATCCATATATGTCTTCTGGTACAAAGTGTCCTTTGTTTAACCAAAAAAGCAAAAAGGGCATCTTGGCCTTGCACAGCCGGACGTTAGAAAATAAGGAATTGACAATAACCATAAAAGGAGGGCTGGAAAGGAGGAGAATATTCCTGTTGCCTGAAATCTTAAATGATCCCCAAAGTTTTATTAGCTTTTCATAGAATTAACAAACACTCATATCATTTATACAATGCAATTGAATTGCCACCTGAACCCTCCACCTACAAAATAAAAAACCTCAGCAAAATATTTTCACAATCTTTCATTTACAGAAGAGGCCAGCGAATTTTCAAAATTTTAGAATTTGGCCATAATTTTAAGATTAAACTGCATAACCTTATACCGTAACCCCAGAAATAAATATCCCACTAAACCCCAAGTAATACATATAAGATCAGACTGCAAGCCAAAGAAGTCAGTTTTTGAAAATTTTCACATTGCTGGAATGTTTGAGAAAGATAAGCCTTGTAGCCCTTGTACGTGTACCATGCAATCCTCGAGTAATAGAACCCTGGGACAAACAGGAATGTTCCCAACAATGCAAACAAAATACCTGCACAACAATAAATAGAAATCCCACAAGAAAGTCAGATATAACCCCCAACATTCAACAGTAAGGAAACTCAGATTTAATTGGCCAAAAATCCAAAAACAGGTTTGAGAAATAGAAGAAAAATGAGATGCTTTATTTCCGGCTGAAAAATCATAGACAAACCATGGATTCTGTCATCGCCGATTTGCTGAGAGAACATGAAGAGGCCAATGGAAATTACGATGGTCCCGAGTCACCAGTCTTGGAAAAGGCAATCTGATTTGGTTTGAAACAAAGTGCGTTGAAAAATTTCCATTTCATTTATTCAAGATCATTTCATGTATAAAGAAATGCTAAAGGTGGCTGGTTTCCCCCTGGTTTGGCGGCAGCCGGGGGAAGTGGGTAGAAGGGTCCTGCTGAGAAGGTTAAGGACTCTGCCATGACAGGACACATGCAACCATTACTCGATCATGTTCGTCGTCACTACAGGGATGGAATTTGAAAATTACTCGGGGTGACTCGCTCCTCAATTACAGTAAAAACGTTTTCCCACTTGTCAATATATATATATTTTTTAAATAATAGAAAATCATCAGATTTGAAAATCTTACGATGAGATTTGTAAAATTGGAATTTTAAAACAAACTTACCAAATTGAAATTTCAAAACAAATTCACCAATTAAATTATAAATTATTTTCACATATGACTAATTCATTTGCTCAATTTAAAATTAAAATTTCAAAACAAACTCACAAATTAAATTATTTTCACATCTCAATTTAAAATAAAAAATTCAAAATAAAAAATTCAAAACAAACTCACTAGTTAAATTATTTTCACATCTCTCACTAACCCATTTTCTCAATTTGAAAAAAACATTTTAACCATATTGCAAATTTTTATAATTATATTTGAGGAGCATATAATCTTGTAAGTCAAATTTCACCCTTCCGCAATTTGGTCCAAATTTTTACCATAATTTTGTTTTAGCCCCTTCCTCAAAGGCTTTCGTGGCTTACAATCGCGTCACAACATAATTTTCACCTTTTTTCCCCTATCCATGCATATGTGGGTTTTATATCGAGATGCCCTTTACAGTTTATATATATAGAGATAGGGATATACGATTAACATATTCCGTAATCTCTTCGATCGGGGTGCCGACTCCCGAGGACTAACAATGTAACTACCAATGATATTTCCTTTGTGGGGGGCTTGTTGTGTACAATAAATGTACCGCTGAAATCATTGTCGTTTACATTGGATCAAATCAAACCTCTTCTATTCGGCCTTATTACGGAAATAACGCTTCTCCGAATTGCTCTCCGTCAGATCTGTTCGTCTCAGAGATATTCAATATCTCTATATAGCCATTCTGATTGAACTTAGCTCCAAAAGCCACTTTCTCTGCAATCATCTGCCTGTGACAAGGAGAGTAACGTGCATTAAAGCTTCTCAGAGCCCTTCAAATTAACCACTAAAAAGGAATTGTTTCTGAAAATGATGGCTTACCTTGCAGCGTCTACTTCGTTGTCAAATAAGCCCAAGTAAATATACCTGCCAGTAAAGTTTGGTTATAGTTAAGTGACAGAAAAAACATGTCCAATTCATCGCCGAGTGTAGAGAATTAACCGACATGAATCAAAATGGAAGAAGTGAAAGAAGTGTTCGATTGTTCATTTTCAGTTCAATCTTAAAGCTCTATCCCTGAACTAAGCTTCAATATGTTAATCTATCTTCCACATAACAGTTATAGTATCTAAGTTTAAGTGCATCATAAAAGACCTTTCTAACATAATCAAGCATCAGTAATAGTGCTTTACACAGTTCATTGAAGAATTATGTGCTTCTGTATGTTTTAAGCATGCCTGCAAATTTTTATTGATTTTAGATAATTCTGTTTCGAGGCAAGGAAGAAAACATAATTGAGGTTTTTTAAGTTAAGTACCAGGCTTGAGGTTCTTTAGGTTAAGTATCTAAGCTTAAGTGCATCATAAAAAACCTTTTTAACAGAATCAAGCATCAGTTATAGTGCTTTACACAGTTCATTGAAGAATTATGTGCTTCTGTATGTTTTAAGCATGCCTGCAATTTTTTTTATATTTATATTGATTTTAGATAATTCTGTTTCGAGGCAAGGAAGAAAACAGAATTGAGGTTCTTTAAGTACAGTACCAGGCTTGAGGTTTTTTAGGTTAAGTATCTAAGCTTAAGTGCATCATAAAAGACCTTTTTAACATAATCAAGCATCAATTATAGTGCTTTACATAGTTCATTGAAGAATTATGTGCTTCTGTATGTTTTAAGCATGTCTGCAATTTTTTTTTTATATTTATATTGATTTTAGATAATTGTTTTTATATTTTAAATAAAGGATCACCATACATCTTATCCTGTATAATTTTTTTTCTTAATAATTTGGAAGGAGTTTCAGATTTTTTTTCTTATTAATGTGTTTTTCTACATTAATTTTCATATGAAGTTTGTTGTCTACTGTCTTGTTTTCAAAGAATCTGTGTGTTTTATATTAATCTGTATTTTTATATTTCTTGTTTTGTTGATTGATTATGATTTACAGGTATAAAATGCCACCTCTTGGTCGCCCAAAAAAGGATCTGAAACAACGTTCACTTGCTGATGCATTCGGTATCTCTCAATGCTCTAATCAACTGCACATTTCTGAAAATGAAGTATATGATCATGTAGATGGGGACCATGAATCAGATAGTGTAGAAATTCTTGAAGAGGAACAAACATCCAAGAGGTACAAAAGGACATTCAAGTCCAAATGGAAGATGAGATTTCCATGGGCATATGCTGTAAAATATTGTAATGGCGTTGAAAGGATAAAATGTTCATAGTGTGTAAAATTTAAAATGGAAACTCCATTTGCTAAATATGGAAGCACAAATCTTCAAGTTAGTGCTTTAAACATCCATGCAACATCAGAGGCTCATAAATTTTATTTGCATTTTTTAGAGGGAGAAAGAAAACAGAGTACTCTTCCAATTACAAAACATGTAGAGCTAATGGTTGATGCTCAGAAAGAGAGAATTATATCAGTTATTGAGAACATGTATTTTGTTGCAATACATGATTTACCTTTGGAAGTATATAAGTCAATTTGTGACTTGAACAAGTATAAAAACACTCCTCACATGCCTTTAACAGATGAATATTCAGCATATACAAATACAACATCTGGAAAAGAATTTTTAGACGCTGCTAAGGAGGTATATTGGAGAAAATTAAAATATGAGATTTTCCAAAGCCCACATTACTCACTTTTAATTGATGAAAGCACTGATCGGACTATGGTGCAACATTTGATTGTTTATATTACATATTTGACAAATGAAGGAAGAGGTCCATGTGCTACAAAATTCATACACTTGCTACAAATTAAGGATGGAACATCACAATCTATGTATGATGCTGTGATATCTCTTTTAGCAGACATGAATCTATCCATGACAAAGTTAGTTGGATTTGGATCTGATGGAGCATCATCCATGAGGGGTATTCGTGAAAGTTTATCTACTAAGCTTTTTCGACATGCCCCTCATTTATTAGATATCCATTGTATTTCTCACCAAGAAGCATTAGCAGCAAATGATGCTTCATCATATTTTGAAGAGTTGCAAGCTATTGATAAGTTTGCAAACAAGATCTATTCATGGTTAGGGAAATCTACTAAAAGACATGGAGAATTGAAAGAGCTAATGGAGTCATTTCAAATCACAAGTCTAGAAGTGTTACAAATTCATCATATTAGATGGCTTTCTAGAGGAAAAGTCATGGAAAGACTTGTTAAGCTCATGCCTGCTTTGTTAAGAGACTGGGAGTTAGTGGAGAAAAAAATGTATGAGATGGCTACAATATTTCAAGTTCAATTTTGCATCCACTTACTCGCAGATGTGCTTATTGAGTTAAATAAGTTGAATCAAAAGTTTCAAGAGGATCATGTTGACATTACATCTATTGGAACGACTTTGGATATCACTATTAGCTTGCTTCATAAGCGATTTATAAGAGGCACATTTGGGGCAGGTGCAATGCACACATAATCTTTTTTAAGTAAAACACAAAAAGGAACTCTTGAGTTTGCAGATTGTACAAGTATAGTACATGTACATGAATTGAGGTTTGAGAGTTTGCCGAAGTCACAAATATCAGGGACACTAGATGACTGTGTTATGCTGGGAAAAGGTTTTGTAATGAAGGTGATTGACTCTCTAAATGCAAGGTTCACAGATTTGCCTATTTTTAATGCAGCTAAGTTTTTTAGTCCTCGTAATTATTATGAGGATATGGATGATAGATACTCTCAAACAAGAAGATGGTTGACATGTTTATGTGAAAAATTCAGTGGTGGAGGCTTGCTTTTTGTGGACAACGTTAAATGTATGGGTGAAATGGATGAATTTATATGTACTGTTTATAAATCTTACCCAAAAAAGCATATGTTTGGAGCATGGGATCTATGTGGAGGTGAAATTGAATGGTTTGAAAGATTTCCATGCTTAATGCAGCTATGGCAAGCTATTCTTGTTATTCCGGCTAGTACAACCGTATGTGAAAGAGGCTTTTCAAAATTAAATCGAATAAAAAATGATGATAGATCAAAACTTTCTTTAAAAACATTGGATATGTTAATGTTTCTCTCTCTCAGTGCACCTCTTGCTCTAAATGAGGTAGATTGGGATGTTATTTATGATGAATGGAAAGAGATGAAAACTCAAAAACCTCTTCCACTATGAGAATAGATTGAAAGAACTAGTAAGTTTCAGTGTTTATGACCATCATTGTCTTACTCTATCAAGCACTTAAAAGAACAATTTTGGTAAGTGATTTTTTTAGTTTTATACCATTTGACTTTTACTCTCTGTTTTATAATATCTTTCAAGTTTTATTATGTTTTTTTTATTAACATATTGAATTTAATCATTGTAGGATATCACACAAGATATGTTAAGCTAGAGGACCATAACTGTCAAGGTTTATAACTGAAAGAAGAAGCTATCTTAGATCAATTTTGTGGCCAAGTCAAGGGACTGTTCCAATTATTTGAGATGTGTAATTATTGGAAGTCTCAGCATTCCAAAAGAGTTTTAATAGACAATAGAACAATTTAAGCAATGCAAGATGGAACCTCCTTCACTATTGTATATGTAAAAGTCTTTTATTAACATAAATATTGATGATTTTGTCTTTTTGAAAATGAAATGTAAAAATAATGTATTGTGGTCAATTGAAATGTTTTTTTTTTTAAAGCTTTTCATCATGGAAGGGTGACATAAATATATGCCCTTCTAATTGAAATTAAGACCCCCCCTTCAAATTTTATCATTGAAGCCCATGTCTCTGAAACTCTGCACCATCTCCTATTCTACCCGCATATCCGGGAAATGAACTATTGATGAAGAGTTATGGGCCTCATCCGCACCAGAAAAAGAGTTATGGGCCACATCCCCACTAGCACCAGCACCAGAATAAGAGTTATGGGCCACATCCGCACCAGCACCAGAAAAAGTTGTGAAGAGAAACATAAAAATAATAATAATTACCCTCTCCTCCATCGGACAGAATAGTTCAGCATTGCACAACAAAAGTTCTACTTCTTCTATGTATACAACCCAAGATCCAACCGATCAATTTCCAGATCAGATCAGATCAGCTCTGCCGCACCGCACATGTTGGATCTGTATATGTTGATCCAGATAAAATCAACTCAACTCTTCACGACAACTAGTAATAGCATTCAAAAGAAGCGCAAATAAGGTCTCAGTAAGAAAATTATAAGAACGATTACAAATGGACGGACGAATTCACTTTAGGTTTATATAGCCTGACCAACCCTTCAAATTAACACCCACGTTGGAGCCACAACTTCCAGTAAACACAACGGTCCTCTCTCCGAGAACTCTCCCTCATCAAATTAAAACACACACGTTGGACCGAGAACTCCCAGTAAAGACAACGGTCCTCACATTTCAAATTTGAAAAATAAATAAATAAATCAATCGCTTACTGTACTCCGTACAACAACCTCATAGGAGTGTTACCACACTTAATCCTTCCTTATAACTGAATGCATGGATTAGGGTCCTCCATCTTTTTTTTTTTTTTTAATGAGTGTCAATCAATTCGATAACAAATTCTACCAGAATTTCCAGTAAGTGCGAGGAAGGCTTGTGACATGCGCTGGAAGTTTATGGAACCAAATGACACGACCTTTATATTATCTAGACGACCAGACTTATAAGGAAAACAACACATGCCCATACGCAAGTGAAGGACCTGAAATCGATGTTACCTTACCTTCGTGAAGGTCAAAATCTTTAACAATCAATATCTCCTTATTTGCAAGATGGGTCTCCCTTTCCTTACCTTTTTCATTCAAAGACTTTCTTTATACCTTAACGGCGTTCTACAAATTCTTACAAAGTTGAAAAATTTGCAATCTACTCAACGTGAAATCCAAAGTGCACTCGCCATCACCCTTTGCAACATCTTGTTTATGATATGCAATTGTTTATTTAACCTAATACCAATGTCTACATGAATGAAAAATGGCATAATTCCTTATATGTGTCATACTTTAATAAATTTCTTATTCAATAACATCGAGGGCCATAATCACATATATTGCATCTTTTCTCACTTTTAACATTTTAAACACATAGTGCATTGTAATAAAATCAATGGGGTATGGCTTCTTTAACCATAAATAAACTCCATGCAAACAAATTAACAAAAATTTATCACACCTCGTGATATATGTACTTTGTCTAAAATGAAGAATATTTATAAAAAAAAAAGTCAAAATAGTTATTATGGACAACTTGCGTGCTTATAGTTTCACTATAACCTCCACTACTCCTAGTAGAATGTTTGTGTCATTACATGATTTCCAAAATAATGCTATGTAATTCCTCTACATTCTAAAGATTAATGTCTAAAAAATATCACTATGGGTGCCTTCTTATAAAATGGCTAAAGGATATTCACATTCTCATGTACTTGCCTTCTTTGTGAGATTCCAACCTTATGTTTACATAGTGATTCCATTCACAATAGGCACATGGAACGGAAATACTAACTTTCACCACTTTTGTTATCTTGAAACACTTGTACCAATATTTTACTCCTTTACCCTAACGTAATTTCAATGACCAACCATTTTTTATATGACCTCCCTCACACGACCCAACCCGACCCGACCTGAACGTTTTTCCTTGGGTGCCCTCACACGACATAACTCGACCCACCCGAACGAAGGCACAATGGAGAAAACAAAAGATGGGTCACACAAACGTGCACAAGGCACATGGGAAGTCACAAATTAGCATTTTTCATATGGTCACCCTCACATGACCCAACCCGTCTCACCTGAATGCGTTTCATTGGGAGCCCTAACACGACACAACCCGACCCGACCTGCCCGAACATGTTTTCCTGGGCAGCATCACATGACACAACCTGACTCGAACTGACCCGCCAGAATACATATCGTTGGGCGCCCTCACACGACATGACTTGACCTGACCCTCCCGAATGCGTTTCCTTGGGCAAACTCACACGACATGGCCCTACCCAACCCGACCCGGCCCGCCCGAATGCGTTTCCTTGGGCACCCTCACACGACCTGACCCGGCCGCATTCCTTGGGCACCCTTACACGACTCGACCCGACCCGACTCGCCTGAATGTGTTTCCTTGGGCGCCCTCACACAGAACGACCCGACCTCACCCGACTTGAATGCGTTTCCTTAGGCTCCATCACACGACCTGACCTGACCCGACCCGCTCGAACATCGAAGGCACAAGGGAGGAAACAGAAAATGGGTCACATGAACATGCACTAGGAAAATGGGTGGTCACAATTTAGCATTTTTTATACAGCCTCCCTCACACGATCTGACCCGAACACGTTTCCTTGGGCACCCTCACACGACCTGACCTAACCCAACCTGCCCGAACGTGTTTCTTCCTGCTCATTTGTACAAGGCACACAGACTGTCAAAACTTAGCATTTTTTACACGGGCCCCCTCACATGACCCAATAGTCAATTCGTTGCCTAGTAGA
This sequence comes from Pinus albicaulis, assembly GCA_034641835.2. NCBI lineage: Eukaryota > Viridiplantae > Streptophyta > Pinopsida > Pinales > Pinaceae > Pinus > Pinus albicaulis. The sequence continues at coordinate 913,543,465 of CM076569.1, forward strand.
GAAGCCACCCTAATTGAACTCCACCTCTACATGAAGGCCAGCAACGAAGTCCGCTTCCACCAAAATCCATGTGATATATTTATCTCTCTGTAACATGCTTTCTTCCACTAGGAAAGCATTTACCAATGGAATTATCAATCATCATTAGTGATTCACGGGACCAAAATATGAGCGGTAAACCAAGGAGTTTATCTTGAAACCAATTTATTTCATGGTAATTCCAGGTATGGATAAAATCCCACATGTTAGTGATTTAAAGAGAGGAAACCACAACCATAAACCCAATATGATCTAAAAATATTCGCAACATTTCAATTATTAATAAAATGGAAGCGTAACCATTGACTGTATAAAATTTTTAAAAGAGGAGAGTACTTAAGAATATGGTACCAATTTTCTTTAACCCAGGATGTCATCTGAGAGACATCCATTCGCAGATAAAACCACTTACCCACCAAATCCCGTTGTTGCAATCCTACCACCTAGTCCACTTAGTGGTTTGGGGAGTTAAATGGGTTAGGGTTTGGGAATTAGGGTTTAAGGGTTTAGAGGTTAAATGGGTTAGGGGTTTAGAGGTTTCCTTTTCATATCCATCTTTGTTTAATTTCATGATTAATTAGGCATTTTTAAAGCCTCACTACTCTGTTAATTAGGATTAAGTAATGATGCAGCTAAAGGATCAACTAAAGATCTATTTATAATACTAGGTTTGTGAGTCATCTTTGAGTCTAGAAAGCCACCTCCTATATCGTCAAGACATGCAAGGAGTCTGTCCATGTCAAATTTTAGTGCATACATTAATAATTTGAAAAAAAATCAACATTGGCCCCATTCATAGGTCACTCTTGGCTTATAAATATAATGGTGCACAGTAATATCATGTCATAAGTGACCTAATGTTTTTTAAAAATTTCAACAATTTTCGCGCTACAATAATCTGAGAACAATGATGACATTTACAATGATGCAAATAAATATGAATGAGCTTCTCTTGGTTTCAAGAATAATTTATTCTCTACTAAACAGGGCAAACCATGTGAAGGTGGAAGCTCATATGGCCCCTCCCATCCCCCTCGCATCACCCTCATTTTCCCAATACCCAAACTATGAAATAGAATACGAACAAAACAAAAATTAATTAAGGTCGTAAACAAAATTTTCATGTGTTTGTATAAAAACATAATTTTATTTTATCTTGTACACTAGTATGGCCATTATTTGTTGGTTTGACATAATAAAAAACTTGTAATAAAACCACATAAGTAAATTATTTATAGACAATAGTTCATACATATTAAAATATAAAATTATAACATACCATCTCATACTCGAACACAACATCTATATAATTATTCTTATGTATCTTCTTGATCTTCATCCAATTGATCGACATCTATACCAACATCTGATTCAGAAACGATGTTGAAACGATTGACCATGTCATCATCATCATCATCATAAATTATGTCATTTTCAATAATATCCTCATCGACATCATCATCAATAACTTCTGCATCGTCTCCTACACCTGATTAATCTTCTCTATCTTCTTCTTCTGTCAATGCATCTTCCTGCTCATCTGCCACTGCATCATCTTCTTCTTGATCAATATCATATTCTTCCTATATAGCATACTCTACTGGCCTTCCTCTTGGATCATATCTAATAGCAAATGGCCATCCATTCTCACCTGGAACCTCTGAGTAAAATACCTGTAAACATTGGCTTGGAAAAACATAACGATATTTTCCTACTTCAAATTGAGATGTTTTAACCATTGGAAATCAATTCTCATGTTGAATAAGATTTATGGCATCATCACATGCATTCATTCGTAGCCTATAAAATTTAACGTCGAACAAAACTAATTTGAAGGAATTAAAGTCACACTCAACTATATCATCTAAAAACCCATAATATCTATTTTCATATTCTCAAGGATGTCTGTCACTCCTGGAGAAAACATTAGTGACCTGGAATACTGCACTTATCCCACTATTAGAAGTTTTCATGTTATCATCCAACTGTTTGATGCGAAATTTACGACCATTGCACCAGATATCCTTGTGGTGTTTCAACTGCAATATGCCAAACATGAAAAAGAAGCATTCTCAATTAATAATTAATCATATAATTTACACAGCTTGAAAATTATCTGAAAAATCAAACCTGTTGTCACGTTATAAATATAATATAAAATTAGTACTAAATAGAATATGCGAATTAACTGGTTACCTTTCTATCTTTCAAACCATATGCTAAATCAATCTCCCTGTTTGTAACATATACATCTCCACTACGATAAGCTTCTCTAACTGATTCTAATAGTAGTTCCCATGATAACCTACCGTCGTTACATTCTTTACATCTTTCAATCCATTTACTCATCCACTTGATATCGTTTGGAATGTATAAAATTAGTGCCTCATAATCTTGAGCACGTGAATAAAAAAACAATAATTCACCAATATTAAATATAACTTATAACCATGGTAAATTATATTAATTAATAAATGATGAAAGAATAAGAATTAAATGAATATGATCATATACATGATGTAAAAAAATGAAACATTATATGTATTATATATAATAAATCTTTTACCTCTCACTTTTTTCATTCTACCTGTTAGCTCCCTGTAATTTGCAAGATTGGCAAATACAAACTGCAGAGAGAACACTTGAACCACTTTGGGATTCTAGGATCTAGCCCTCCTGAATCGAGAGAGGGATCTCTCTATAAGTGCAAATATTGATTTATCTTTAAGGCTTGAAAGGTAATATTAGGCTAGCTATAAAGAACGAGGTTTTTGTTTGTTTTGGTTGGGCAAAGATACGTGACGGTGAAGGAAGTCTAAATGAAGGGTGAAGGTGAATGAAAGTGAAATATTAATTCAGCTAAGAAGATGAGCAAGAAGCAGCTTCAATCCATTGGGCCATGGAGTCATAGTAGGATTTAATTGAAACAACAAAGTTCAAGAGTGGTCCATGGGGCAAGTCATCTATGTCTAAGGATCTCTTTAAAGTTGATTTTATGGAATGAAATGAAACAATAAGAAGGGGAATAAACAAATGAAGAACAAAGAGCAGCCTAAGATCAAGTAAGTACTTTGAAACTATCCTGCTTTCGGCATACACTTAAGAAATACATAAAAGTAATCTAAGATCTGGTAAGTACTTCGAAACTAGCCAGCTTTTGATGCACTTTCAATAGAAAACATTTTAAACACAAAGGGAAACTTTTCAAAGAAACTGTTGGAGAAGAAACTAGAGACAAGGCTCACCATAGACTTCCCTAGCTCTGCTTTACTTAGCAAACTTATCAAGACAACACATAAGATAACAAAGAATAGTCTAAGATCAGGTAAGGACTTTGAACCTAGCCTGCTTTCAACATACTCTTAGAGAAATTTTCAAACAACCTTTGGAGATAAAACTAGAGGACAAGGCTCACCATAGACTTCCCTAGTTCAAATTTACTTGGCAGACACTGAAAATAACATTCAAGGACAATGTTTAAAGTAAACAGTAGGACGAGGGAACACCAGCATTCCTAACTGCTTGAACTGTATTGAATCATTCTTAAATACACAATTTGGAAGAAAACATGTAGATAAATATTATCAGTAAGAGCAGGGTACCTTTGACAGTAAATCCTAACTATGTAATAGCTGTTCTTTATCAGAGAAGATGGACATAATGGAAATAGAAATAAAATAACAATTTACAATAAGAAAAACATCACCATTGACATAGACCAGGATCCCATAAATCAACTTGTATTTTATGCTTCAAACCAGTTACAATCTTCAAGTCCAATGGTTCTCTACAGCTTCGAACTTCTCATCTCAACTTAGGTATCTTAAATTACAAGCAGAGCTTACAGTAGCTTCAATAAACTATTTACATGCAACAGATATGCAGTGACCAAAATTATCTCATCTTCTACAAAAGTATTTATAGAAGAAATGAGGAGGTGGGATAGGATAAAAGATCTTCTAAGTTCAATTAATACTATTTAATGCTTCTCGGCATTTGAGGGGCTCAATGGAGAAGATTTCAGATATTTGTTCTGTATTAATTGTTTTACATTAATTATTCGATCCTCTTAGCAGAGTTTGTTGACTTTAAAGCTCTCCGTCATCTTTGTAATAACACTGTTGACAATTTACAATAAGTTCCTTTGGTCGAATTAAATGTTCAGCTGTGTTGGGACAAATATCCTCTGTTCTACAATAACTATGGCCTCTTTTGAATGTTTTGAGGCTACAGGTGGCTTTGGTAGCTGAGAGGATTCAATTAGCCTCCAATGTGGCAGTGGAGGCTTTCTCAGACTGTTAGGTATTATTGCTTTTCTTTAAACACTGTTAATTTGATTTAATTCAATGTGTTAGGCTTAATTAAGCCTAAATTCTGTCTTCTGTCTTCATGATGTCTTTAACAATGTTTAATTGAATGGATTAGGCTGTAGATGGCCGGTTTAGGCCGTAATCCCTCAAAACTGTGTAAAAAACCTTCAATTCTTCATCTCTGCTGACTGAATCTTCTAACACTGATACTCTTTATTTGATTAAATTTTGCTATGTCTTGTTGATGTGCAGGTGCGCAGAGGGCTTTTATAAAAGTGCCAGTGTTCATGAGGTACTAGAAAACTTGGACAGGAAACCCTGTGGAACAATCTCTTTGATAATTAAAGGCCTGGGGGATCGTCATCCCCGGCCTTCAATTTCCTTTTAAAACTTTTAAAAAAACTATTAAACCTACACAAACAAGAAAAGTTATAAAATCCTGCATATTTTGGGTTAACTGCTTTGGAGGCTTAGGTTTAGAGCGCAACCGTTGGATGAAAGCATCCAATGGTGGAGATTGATCGTAGGGGGTCAAATGGAGGCAGTTGGAAGAATGGTGGAGAAATTAAGTCCAGACCGTTGATCTGCAGAGATCAACAGTCGTGATTGATCGGGGTAATTATAATGTAAAAGGGCCACTTTATCCCGAAAAGGAAGAAATACAAAGGAAAAAGGGTGAAAATCCCTTTGGCAGAGGAAATAATTTAAAAGGAAATTTGGGGTTTCTGAAATGATTCTAGACCGTCGGATGAGTTCGTACCCTGAGATCAATGACGGAGGCTGATCGTGAAATCCCTTGGAGGATGGCAAAGGGCGATAGTTCAATGGTTAGATTGAATGTGAGCAGTTGATCTGCAGAGATCAACGGCGGGGGATAAATGTGATGAAATGCAATAGAAATGGGGAAAGCGGTTTCAGCTATAGAAACCATTGGTTTCGCATAGCAAAAAAGGCGGATAAGCATTTTAAACTTTTCGAATGCGATATGCTTTAGAGCCCGACACGTGGCATTTAAAAACCACCCATATCACGTGAATTTAAATCATTAACCTTCGGGCACAAATTTACGTGAAACTGCGCGCCAGCCGTAAGATCTGGGGTCTTAGATCGGACATCTGTGAGAGAGCACGAAATCGACAAGATGCAAGGATGGAAAGAGGTGGGGCGGTTTTAATCTGGACCGTCCGATCAAGGGATGGACGGCAGAGATTTAATCTCGGGGTTAAATGGAATAAAATATGAGGCAGAGAAATGATCAGCATGGACCATTGAGATCTCATTTAAAACTTTATACAACGGGTTTATGATTTTCAACAAAGGTCGTGAGGATTGATCTAGACCGTCGGATCTGGGTGTATGGACGGCCTAGATGCAATCAACGGTTTGCGAACGGAGGAGGAGAGAGGAAAGGTGCAATGGAAATCTCTAATGCAATTGAACGAGGGTTGTCGATCTGAGGATCAGATCGACGATGGGAAATGAATCGGAGGAGGTTGCAGGCGGGGAAATGGGCTTTGGGATGGAGTGATGTAGGCCGTCGGATCTTGATCTGGCGGGAGGAAATCAACGGTTGAGGATCCATCGGGAGACTGCCAATTGGGAGGGGGGTGAATAAAATATAAAACGTGCCCGATGAAATCTTCCAATGCGAGATTGCGCAGGTCATTGATTGGTTTAAGATCAACGGCGGAGGTTCGTTTTAACCAATGCACTGGCGGGCTACGTTATAACATGAAAAATAGGGTATTTTTTAAAATACAAAGGAATATTGCGTCAGGGTGGGTTTATTTATAGTGCTTAGCGCCCGATTGTGGGGCCTTTGGTTTTGCGAAGAGGCAAAGGGATCAGGGTTTTATACAAAGGAGCCCATCACATCGAGACTTTTCATTTAATCAAAGAAACGCACCCATCGAAAGTTTCCGATTACGATAGGCACTCGAGACTTAAACTCTTGGTCCTGGTCATGGGTATATGGTGGGGAAGTGGTTAGGGGTTTAGCCGAAGGGGGCTAAAGCCTATAATGTAAAAAGTGGGTTTTTATGGATTTTCAATGGTTTTCAAAGGAATTTGAGGGTTTCGGTAAGGTCCAAAAAGGAGCTTTAAACCTTATAAAAGGGGACTTATGAAGGGAAGAATGGAAATAAGGGAAAAATAGAGGATTTTTATGGGAAAAAAAGGGATAAAAATGAAGGTTAATTTTGAGTGAAAGCAGGGGTAAAATGAGGGGAAAATGGAGTTTTTCTTGCATCATTATTTTCATCATAAAAACAACAGAATTTCAGAGTTTAAGAGGGGGATAGAAGCGAATATTAATCAAGGATAAGATATCTCACAAGACTTCAATAAATAACAATTTTTAGCAATAAAACTTGTTTCTTGAAGGCTTCAAAAATGATTTATCCACCATTTTATATGACAAATTTTATAGGTGGCTAACATTACCTTTTCCCAATAGGTGCTCCCCTTCAAATTTTTTGATGGAGTTCACATCCCAAATGCAATCCATAACATCCATAGCTAGCACAGCTAATATAGGAATATACTGACTAATATACACCATGAATTCATATACCACATATCCCTCCACCATAGAACCCTCAGGACATGCTCTTTGTCTAACCAAATCCTTCAAGGATTTCAAGTGCCTCTCCACCATACACATTGACCTTGTGTGTACTCGTCTACACATTTCAATCTCCTCAACTTGGTGTATCAAGTAGTTTTCTTGTGCATTGAAAAAGGTTGGAGATATATACTTTTGCATTTCACACATTAGTCGAGGAATTTCTCTCTTCCAATACTTTATTTCATCTTGATGGATTTCTTTCATTAAAAACCATCTGTAAATCATTACGCAAGGTTATTTCAATGAAACATAATATATATTACATTATAAGTAAATTAACACATCATGTCATTAAGTACAACAACAAGTTGTAGCGATATTTTGCATATAAATAAAAAAATACTTACCTCATGTATATACCAAGACCATATATAACTTGCTTGACATTGTTATCAAAGTCATTTGGAAGAGATACAGGTAGAACATACTATAACAATAAAAAATCAATCATTATTGGTTTCCAAAATAAACAGAAAAAATAAAATTTAAAAGATGTATTCAAGCAATAATATTCAAAAATGTATACAAAAAAAATTACCTTAACAAAGGTATGCCAATCATGTGTTTTCCCCCACCGAAGTCACCTTGCTTCGTTAAGATATTATTTATGTTTGAAGCAAAAACTGTTGGAAATTTAATTCTTCTAACAACCTCTTTTGTGTCATTTCTTTGTTGCTATGTTAATAACCATAGAATATTATTATAATTCCAACCTCCATTTTTATTTGATCAGTGGATCACACTTTTCATTGCATGATTCTATTTCTCAATGTCAGCACAAATTTTGTCGATTTTATCTCTATCATGCGCACCATCTATGATTTGCCATAATGTTTCTGTCACATTCTTTCGAATATGCATTGTATCAAACAAATGAGCTATTTTTAGGTCCTCATAGTAGGGAAACCTTGTGAATTGAGAAGGATAACATTTCATTCCTAGTGGAAGTACAATATTAGTACCTTCACGACGATGACCGTGATATTAAAGAATAAAATAAATCAGAACAATAATTATCAAATACAATAAAATAAATTCAATAATTAAAATAAAAATTAAAAACATTACATAAACAATTAATATATATACATATATAGACAAATTATGTACCTTGACAATTATTAATTATGTTATATTCCAACTTCCACAACTGAGGTTTCATTCTCCGTGGTTTTAATCCATTTTCTTCTTTATCATTGAAAATATTTTTTTCAGTAGTACGATACTTATGGCTCCTAGAGAGGAAGTGTCTATACTCATAAAACACCATATTTCCTAAATTTGGAGAATGATGATACTTCATCTTAGGGCCACAAACTAGACATGCAAATATACCCTTTGTTTGAAGACCTGCAATAGATGGATCAATGACAATTATACAATGAGATCATTTTAAAAACATGCAATATGGTATATCTAATTTAAATAATTATATACTATATTAAAGTGCAATGAAATATTACATGCCACAAAAATGTGTTAGTCCTGGGGCATCATGAATTTTCCATACAAGCATTCCACGACATTAAAATCTCTTTTGCTTGATTGGTTTAGTGATGTCATACATAGTGATTCCATGCCATAACTTTATTAGCTCATTGATAAGAGGCTCGATATATACATTCATATCTTTGACCCGATACTTACCTAATTGTTCAAAATTACGGTACATAATTACTACCATTATATGTAAATATAAGTAATTAAATAAATAAAAGATATTATACAAACAACGAGACAAATGAAAATATTTCATTTGAACAAATAATGTAACAAATACCTGGAATAATCATAGTCAACTTTATGTTCTCCCTCTTTATTGACATCCAAGGAGGAATGTTATTGTTGATAATGAAAATAGGCCATACTGAGTAAGTAGACCTAAAATCTCTGAATGGATTAATACAATCAGCTGCTAATGAAAGCCTAACATTATGAGGTTCATTTTTAAAATCTACATATTTTTCTTCGATTTCCCTAAATGCAGAACCATCTGCAGGCATCCGAAGAACACCATATCCACTTCTATTCTTTGAATGGTAATCCATAAACTGTTCTATGATCTTACACCCGAACATTTACTGCAAACATGGAATTATGGGAATATGGCGAAGAACCTTTTGAGCCACCATTTTTGTTAGTTGATCGGTTCGATATCTACTGGTACCACATTTCAAACATTCTATTTTCGACGCATGTTCTCCGTAATATATAATATCATATTTAGGACATGCATCTATAGTGTTATATTGCATTCCAAAGGCTTTCATAATAGCACGTAAATCTCTATATGTGCGAGGTAAAGTATTTGGAGATGGTAACAAAAATTCACCCAAAAATCTATAACATAAACAAAAACTAGTTAATGTAAATATTATTAATCATATATAAGTATTGAATTATTATTTTACACATTTAATAATAAACATTTACATATATGTGATCATATATACATATTTCATACCTTAGGATCTGTGTCATACATCTATCTGAAAAATTATTCATAACCTTTAAGTTCACCAGCAACAATGTAGTGGAGAGAAGAGTTTCATTTGAGTGTTCAAAACATCATTCATTTGACATTTCAATCATAGGTACATAATAAACACCATTACTATATCCACCACCATCATCTGACTCACCATAAAAGTCTTGGAGCATTTTATTTGTCCCATCATTGTGAACTATGTCATTATTGTCATCATCTACCTCCATGGGATCATTAACATCATCTTCATCAATTGCTTCATGTTATTCACCTTGAACAACATCATTTCCAGTACTACTATTTGCTGCAGTATTCTCTTGTGGTACAACATCATCTAATATACTACTATTTATTTGTGGAAGTTGGTTCTGTAAAAAGTTGGGGGGAAATTGTGCCTTTATAAAATTTACAAACAATCATTAAACATTAGTGCGTATAGAACAAATATTAAAATAATATAAAATTTTACTATATAATCAAAATGAAGATAGATAATGAATATATATATATATATATATATATATATATATATATATATATATATATATATATATATATATATATATATATATATATATATATATATATATATTTCTAATTAATTACCATGGGACGATATTCATTCGATCCACCATCAATGTGCCCATATTTCTTACAATGTTTTGTTGATGTTGCTATTCAAATCTCTAACATTACTTCTGAAACAACATTTATTGCAAGGGAAATAAACTTTACCATGAGCCCTTTCACCCTCTTGAATTTTTTTTCCACCTCTAATGTTTTCTGTCATTGATGCAAATTATCCTATAAAGAAAAAAAAAATTATGTTTTTTTACTAGAAAAAATACTATATACCCTTTTTGAACCGTCGCTACTACAGTAAAAATTTTCGCTATTACAACATTTTTTTTGGAAAAAATATTTACAACACACCCTATATATTTAAAATAAACCGTCGCTGCTGTGATGCTAGTTGACCAAGTCAACTTTGACTTTGTCAAAGTGAAAGTGATCATTCCACAACGGTCTTTTCATATCTGTCGGTATACCGACGCACATAACATGGGCATCACAATAATGATGTTATCTTATATTATTTTCGTTATTATGACACCATGGCTGGATGGGTCACATTAGTGACAATTTTTCATAGTGTCGCAAGAGTGAAAACGTCGCCATCATAATCGCAACAGCAACACCACGTGGCGAGATTAAAAAAATTGAGAAAAAATGGGGAAATTTACGATAATAAGTCAAAAATGTTAGAATTGAAGTGTCGGAAAATTGACCATATATATATATATATATATATATATATATATGCAGTTGTATAACTCGGTGGCTAGGGATCATGATTTTTTCATGTTGATGTTTATATGTATGTATGTAATTCATTGTCTGACAGGGTCATCAAGGAATGATTGTTTATTCAGGTAAATGTCATGAAGAGGTTCCTGGTTTATGAAGAAGTGGGAAGATTAGCCCTAGCAGATATATGAGGTCAGTATCATGTGGATGTGAATTGATATTATGTGATTATACTATGTCTATTTTTATGTTATGGACATGTAATTTTGAGGGATACATCAGTGGAATGAAAGAAGTATGATCATATACATGTTGGGACAAGTATGGATAAGGCACTAGAAGCGAGGTTTCTTGGTAAGGACAATGTGGTCTTAGCATATGCAGTATTGTGTACATATGATGTTTTATGCACATTTCATAGGTTGTGTGCAAGTTGCATATATAGTGTTGTGTGCATGATTGTATATGCGGTGCTGGGTACCAATGGTGCTAATTACATGTCGTATATACTGTGCTATGTGCATATGGTGATATGTACATGTTGTGAATGCGGCGCTATGTACATTTTGTTTTGTGTACATCTTGTATATGTGGTTCTATGTACATATGGTCCAGTGTGTAGGTTATACATGCGGTGTTGTGTACAAATGGTGCGGTGTGCATGATTATACATGTGGTGTTATGTGCGTATGGTCCTATGTACATGTGGTACATGTGGTCTTGTGTGCATGTGTTTTTGTGTACATGTTGTGAAGATGGTGTTGTGTATGTGTGGTGTTATGTACACATTGTACAACTAGTGATGTATACATGTGGTGTTGTTTACACGTTGTTCAGGTGGTATGGTGTACATGTGGTACTGTGCACCCATTGTGCAGGTGGTGTCATGTACCTATGGTGTTGTGTACACATTGTGTAGGTGGCATTGTGTACATGTTGTACATGTGGCATTGGGTACACGTTGTACATGTTGTGTTGTGTATATTTGCCATGGTGTTACGGGTATTGTGCAGTCGTTGTATAACAACATGCGTATTTATGGTATTTTATGTTGTGTACGTATATGTGTTGTGTTGTACACCGACTATAGGTGTATGTGTTCAATTGTACACTATGTGTGTATATGTTGTATAGTGTGATGGGACAAGAAGGTATGTGATTGTGTGGGTCCTTGTTTTTCTATTTAATAATTGAGGTGGTTTAGTATCAGGATACCATTTTTGATATTGGGGGTTGAGGCGGTTTTGTCTCCGTATAACCTTGTTGCTGATATTGAGGGAGGAGGTGGTTTAGTCTCTGGATTCCCTTGTTGCTTAAAGAAAAGACATTGGATGCTCGCTGGGCTTGGAAACCGATTCATTATGTGTACAGAAAGGATAAAGAACAAAGGCAAAAGCAAAGAACTATTGAAGGATAAGTATCAATATTTTACTTTCAGTTTTAATTATGCATGTGATCTCTGATTTTGGTTGATGATAGTTACATTTGATTTACGGTTTTGATTTGTGATAGTTTCATTTTAAGCTAACTAGATGTGATATGCTTACACATGATGATTTAGTCAAAGTGCTAGTTTGACTTGCTGTGACAGGAAGTAAACAAAGATGCAAGTGTAACTTATTGAGGTGGGTATATGCCCTATTTTTTGTATCTTCCAATGCGAGGAAGCCTTGCCAGGGGATGGATCACCTGTGATAGCGAATGTCGGGGAGATTCGAAGGTGAGTTACTACACGGAAGGGGGTGACCAAATTTCCTGAGGGACTTTGTAGTAGAGAAGGGAAGGTCGGGGATGGATTTATTTTGTTATTAGAATTTCCATATAGAATCAGATGCACATTGGGAGTGTGCCTTGGAACAATGAGTCGGTAATTGTTCACTGAGGGGACATGTGGTGCAGGATTGTAGCTTTGGAAATTGGATGTAGGTTTGAATTTGGTAGTGGATTCTAGACTTACTAGGAAGGAGGTGAATCCTGGAATCACTTTTTGTGTGGAGGTGTAAGCCTATGGACTCCCTTGTTGTGGATGTAGGAATCATATCCTTTTAATTGATGGATAAAGAAAATGTCCATATATGTGTGTGTGTGTGTGTGTGTGTGTATTTTATTGTGAATATTGTATCAAGATGGATTTATAAAGCTCCATGAACAATATGGCTATTTATTGGTTGAATCGAATGTGCATAAGTATATGTGGTTGTTATTGTAAATATCGTAATGAGTTGCATTATAAAGCTCTAATACATGGTATTATTGTCATGTTTTTAGTAGGTTATTCATTGTAAATACTGCATCGAGCTAAGTTATAAAGCTACATTGGTAGTATGTTTTCTTTTTAGTGGTTTAGATGAGGTATAGGTGTTTTTTAACACTGAGGACAGTGTTCCCCAAGGGGGATGGTTTTGTAACAAACCCAGGCTAAAATTCCATGTAATAAAAGTTAATAAAGGAAAAAATAAGGGTGTGGTTAAGGGACACTTATTCCAAGTTGAATTTTGGGCAAAGATATCCTAGTGGGCATCACTGGATGTGTTTATGGCTAAGGGGAAATTTGCAAAGGATATGGCTAAGGCTTTGAAAAGGAAAAAATTATTTTTGCCACATTTATTTATGAAAATAAAGGAAATTAGAGGAAAATGAAAGTGAAAGGTCACAAGTTGCATGTGAGCAAGAAAATGAAGGAAAATCATGGAAAATGAAGAAAATATAGGCCTCAGTAATAAAAAGGATTATAAGGATCAGTTGGAAATATTGTGTCATGTTTTTGTCAATTCATCTTCAAAATTAATCTTAGAGAGGAGAAGGAGATCAAGCAAGGAAAGGAAGGAAAAGAAAGCAAGGAAAGGACATAGAAAGGAACATAAAGAAGATATCAAGTGAGGAAGAGAAGGATCAAGAAGTTCAATGAGAATAATTGCAGATAATAGATTGCATGTATGATTTCCTAGTTGGTTTTGACAAGCATGGTATGTGCATGTTGGTATTTGGTTCTTTTGTTGTCGACGATATGGTTTTTCTGGGTTTTGACAGTGGTTTTCAACCTTGCCTTGCCTTTTTTCGGATAGCCATGGTCTTATGGGATTATTTTTAGTTTTGAGATTGGGAATTGCTGGATAGTTTTAGAATCCAGGGTGGAGCTAGTCTTAGGACCATTCCCAAAGGCCTAGAAATCCCTTGACGAGTTTTGGCAAGATACATGGTAAAGCCTAAGGGTGGTGTCTTGATAGGTCCTAGTGATTCGGTGTGGATTGCTTTAAAGCCTAGAGATAAGGAGATGAAAAATTCCTCAAGGATCGTGATGAGATCCACAGGTATTCCAAGCTCAGTTTGCTTTTATGATATCGATATCGGTCTCGGTGAGATCAGAGTATGGTGAGGGTGGAGGTGGTTTAGCCTCTGGATTACCTTGTTTTTTTTTGGATTGGTTTACCCACGAGATCCCACATTCATGCTTGGAATATGACATGGTGGTGATTGGATAAAATAAATATTTGGTTCAACCATGTCTATGGTTGGGTGGTACGTGGAAGTCTCAAACTTGGTTGGATTTGCCTATGTTTAATGAAAGTTAAGTTCTCTTTCTTTGTACTTGTATTTATGTGGCTTTAATGGTTGTTATCTTATGGTTATTTTTGTTGTAATATGCTGCTTATAAGCATGATTATGTGACTTTTTCCAATCATGGTTCATTTCATGATTTTACTTCTAACTGAAAGAATAATAGATGCAAGAAATAATCAATGTTAAGAAAACCAAGGCAGGGGGTGGTGACCCTTCTTGATAAGTTGCATATGAATTTTCATTCCCTTATTTAAGTCTTGTATTCATGACCTGTAGATTGCATTGTTTACAAGTGTTTGAAAGAATCTCAGTCCCCGTTGGGGATGGTCAGGTCTAGTCTTGGTGTTAGTTTTGGATTATAAGAATTGTCCTCATGTAATTGATGATTTCTGAAAGTTACAGGGATTTCTAGGAAGAGGTCTAGCCCCAGCCCTAGAATCTAGCCTTAAAATCTGTAGTCGTTGGCACAACACTAATAAATTTAGTCCACATTCACACTAAAGCATGCCATTGGGAGGTTTTGGCCACACTAAGGTTCTAGACCCATCCTGATCCACAATGTATGTGTCGCTGTTGGAGGAAATGGTAGTGTATGTGCTGCTGTGTTGGAGGAAATGACAGTATTGTATGTGATGTTGCTACTGCTATTGGAGGAAATGGTAGTATTGTATGTGTTGTTGGAGGAAATGGCAGTATTGTATGTGCTTCTGTTGTTGGAGGAAATGGCAGTATTATGTGTGTTGCTGAAGAATTTTTTTTTATCTGTGGTGCTGTCATGGTCTTGTTGTTGTTGGATCTGTAGCTGAAGATAGGGATCATGCGATGCATTTGGGAGGGAATGAGAAATCTTGTGTACTAATATCCAGTCATCTGCATATGTATCAGGAATATTTATAGCCACATGATTGATGGAGAAGGGGTTGGTGTGGGTCACCACGAGTGATGAGGGTTTGCAAAACCGGAAACCCTGCAAAGTGTGGAGTATTGTACCTAAAGGAAGATGCTGGAGGTCTGCCATCAACATGTACATGTTGGGAACCACATGGTATCTTAGGTTTCCTACAAAATCATGGTTTTCCTTCAAGAAGACAGAATCGTCGCTGAGAGTGAAAATTCTGAGGTACCGGAAGCCCAAAATCTCTGGAGTGATGAGGCACAGGGCAAACGCCACGATGCTGTAACCGCCATATGTCAGACTGGGTGCCCAATCTTCCATGCCAATGCGGTCTATGAGATTTGATTCTGGGTGATAAGGAATAGAAAATATCCTTGGAGAAAAAGGTCGAACTGGAGCACCACCTGTCCTATTGTCACCACGTGTCGTCGAACGCCAGGATTCAAAAGAGAAAAAGTGGTCTACGCCTTGGATTGTGAACATTCCGTCACTAAACAGATCCGAGTGTGACACGACAACTCTATTATGTAAACGGATCTATTACTGTTATTGCTGGAATCTATATAGCGACAGTCAGAGTTAGATGCGATGACCAGGCTTCCAATGGCAGAAATGGTATCCAGCTTTTTTCCATGGGGCAGTACTTTGAGATGTGCGTGGGTTAAAAGACCCTTGGCTATGTGGTGGGAGAGGAGGTAATACGAGGGAATATATGGGGTAAAATTATAATTGTGAAAGGCTTCTTCTGTGGGCACGGAGAAAGTGAGGGGACTCGCTAGTCCCACCAGAATATCTTGGGGTGCCTCAAGGAATGTCGCCACAGAAGGGAAACCCATGTCTCTGAAACTATGCACCACCTCTTCTTTTGCCCACCTATCTCGGAAAAGAACTATTGATGAAGATTTATGGGCCGCATCCACACCAACACCAGAAAAAGAGTTATGGGTCACATCCCCACCAGCACCAGAACCAGAATAAGAGTTATGGGCCA
The DNA here is from genome assembly GCA_034641835.2 of Pinus albicaulis. NCBI lineage: Eukaryota > Viridiplantae > Streptophyta > Pinopsida > Pinales > Pinaceae > Pinus > Pinus albicaulis. Next base: position 913,559,683 of record CM076569.1, read on the forward strand.
CATCCACACCAGCACCAAAAAAATTCGTGAAGAGAACCATAAAAATAATAATAATCACCCTCTCCTCCATCGGTTGGCATAGTTCAGCACTGCACAACAAAAGTTCTACTTCTTCTATGTATATAATCCAAGATCCAACCGAACAATTTCCAGATCAAATAAGATCATCTCTGCCGCACTGCACAAGTTGGATCTGTATATGTTGATCCAAATCAAATCAACTCAATTCTGCACGACAACTACTAATAGAATTCAAAAGAGGCGAAAATAAGGTCTCAGTAAGAAAATTACAAGAACGATTTTTACTAATATAAATGGATGGATGGCTTCACTTCGGGTTTATATAGCCTTACTAACCCTTCAAATTAACACCCACGTTGGAGCCACAACTCCCAGTAAACACAACGATCCTCTCTCATCAAATTAACACCTGTTGGATCGAGAACTCCCAGTAAACACAATGGTCCTCACATTTCAAATTAGAAAAAAAATAAAAAATTAATTGCTTACTGTACTCTGTACAACCACCTCACAGGAGCTTTACCACACTTAATCATTCCTTATAACTGAAGGAATGGATTAGGGTCCTCCATCTTTAATTTTTTTTTCACTTTCAATCAAATCGATAACAATTCTACCAGAATTTCTAATAAGTGTGAGGAAGGCTTGTGAGATGCGATGGAAGTTTATGGAACCAAATGACATGACCTTTATATTATCTAGATAGCCAACATTATAAGGAAAAAAACACATGCCCATACGCAAGTGAAGGACTTGAAATCGATGTTACCTTCGTGAAAAGGTCAAAATCGTGAAAAATTAGTATCTCTTTATTTGCAATATGGATCTCCCTTTCCTTACCTTTTTCATTCAGAGAATTTATTTATACCTCAAAGGTGTTCTACAAATTCTTCCAAAGTTGTAAAATTTGCAATCTACTTAACATGAAATCCAAACTTCACTCGCCATCACCCTTTCCAACATCTTGTTTGTGATATGAAATTGTGTATTTAACCCAATACCAATGTTTGTTATACAACATTTTGTCACCGTCCCTAAAATCCCTCGCCCCGCATATTGGAGGGTCATTCCCATGGCCTGTGAGCAGTGTCATACTTTGCAAACACCTTCTTTGCATCCTTCTACATAAGGACATCATTTCTCCTGTTCAACATTTTCTCAAAAAAGCACACGAAACCTATGTTTTGGCCTTGGCGCGGGTTGCCAGTTCACCCCTCGCGCCAATGTGGTAAATTTTCACTAGAGCCTGTGCCACCTGGCGCTCTGTCTCAGTGTAGTTCCCATGCTAGCTCTTTTAGGAATGTTTTTTAACAAATAGAGGCAGAAGTTTCCTTCTAACTACATCAGGGATGAGTCACTGGAAGTGGTTAAGTTGATTAGCCACAGATCTCCCTCTTTAGGTAGTGGTTTCCACCCCCCATGGAACACTCCTTGAAGATAGGTCTCCCTCCCATACTTATAGGGATCCTAACCTCTCCCTCTCCCTCTATAAAAACAAGCCTTCTCCCTTTATGAAAGCTAACTGAACATATATCCAAGAAGCTGAACTTGGAGAAGAATACTATAGCTGATTAATTTCCATCGAGAAGGTAGAACCAAGGAGAACTTTGTAGAGAGAGTCCCGTCTGAATTTCTGACGAGTCTTTGTGAGACGCGCTCCGCTTGAACCCTGTTGGAGGAAACCGCAACGTTGAAGCTTGGTTGTACTCTTCCTCTCATTTATTAATATACTCGACTGTGGTGTTGGTTCCATCATTGTGTTATGTTGATTATCTGATGCAATTGATTTAGTACTCTTCGACTGACTAATAGTTACAAATGTGAATTAGTATGTTGTATATCATCGTTGTTTCTTGTGTGTGTGTGGGTGTCCGAGCGTGAAAGCGAGCGGACCGTGATCTGTAAAACCAGGAGCGAAAGGCAGCCAGTCTTTCTGACGACAACAATAGTGTAGGACCTCTAGTAAGTCATCTATAGAATCTCCGTCCATTCGTTAACTAGGAATCAATGTTATAGCTTGTCTCGTTTGTGGCTAGACCCACTCTAGGGCTAGTGGGATTGCCTCTGTCTGCAGAGGGGATTTACCTCACCAAAAAATTGGCGACTCCACTGGGGATTAGTGTGAGTTAGGTCTTCTTCTTGGTCTTTTCTTGCTTATTTTTCCTTTTCTGATTATTCTGCTAAGTCTAAGACCCTTGTTCAGCCCCAGAGGATCAGATCTGACCTCTGTCTTTCAAAATTTTCCTTTTGCTTGAGTTAATTGGCTTGGCGCACTTTTTGGTCAGACAGTCACGCCGACTAGCGCTTGTTGCTAGTTTTGCACCCATGCCATCGCCTGTTTGGTGTTGATTACAGCCAAAAAGGTGCGCCGACCCCTGTAGGTTTTAGGGTTTGGTATTTTTTCAAGATTTTTGGTCATTGCTTGTGATTTTGGGTGATTTTTTGACATGTTTTGAGTGCCTTGGGATTGTTTTTTATTGTGATTAGCTTCCTTCCTTTAGTTGTTTGTCCATTTCCTGTCAGCATCATAGCCTTAGGGTTTTTAAGTACTTTGGTATGCTGAGCCTCCTGTAGGAGTTTGGGTCTTTTGTTTCGCAGTCAAATTCATTCCTTGTTTGGTTGCATTCAGCTCCCCTGATCCGATTGAGTGATCAGATTGGTTAAATGATTCTTGCCTCTTTCGTTCAATTTTGCTTCTTGTCACTCCAAGCATAGATCACACTGCTTGCATGGATCTGTTTCGAAATATTTCTTCGATTTGAGAGATTGCAACATTGGTTTGAGTCCTTTTATGTTTGTTTTGGGTTGATTGAAATTGTTTCGCTTCAACTCTCACATTAACATTCTTGAACTAGTGTTTTGGTTTGTCTTTCATGTCATTTAGTGCACTGTTTGCTCTATTACATTGAAAAATAAATAAAAAAATCGCTTGGATTCTTGTTTGCATTGTGAAATTGAAAGTCTTTCGCATATCTAGCATTGGACAATTCTAGGAAATATTTCTCATTTTCATTAGCTTGCATCAGATACTGTAGTGGATGCTTCTGTGTGTTCTCATTATTCACTATCGCTTGAAAAATCCTAAATTTCTCGTAGATAGCTTTTCATCAAACGAAATGGTATCTTTTGGCATGTAGCTTGCATTTAGGGATTTTTGAGATCCAACATTCGGTAGGATCTTGGAATTGAAACGTAAATACAAGATCAACTTAAAATTTACTCAATTAACCTAAGCCAACATTGAAACCTAACGAAACATTTAGTGGTTTAAGTTAGAGACGTGTTCCAGCGTCTTTAAACCTAGCAGCTGTCACTCACCATCTGGCTTCAGACAACACTAGTACGGACTTGCGTTCCCCGTACCGTCAAGTATATAAAGGGAGACCCCTCTAGGTTGCAATCCTTTTATCCGTAGGAAGCCGAGTTTACCGCCTTGTAACTGTGATACACTGAACACAACATTCAGGGAGACTACCTACACGTACGTCAAGTCCTTGGTCAATTCTTCTTTCATTTGATTACCAAGGTGTATATGGCAGTTCACGGAAACTTGGTACACCCTTTTACCTAGACTACATGAGCAGTCATTTTCGATTTTTACTGACTCCATAAATTTGAAAAGATCATCGAGCACTTGTCTTTTCACGCTCACTTAAAATTGAAAGTGGCTAGAGTCATATTTTGTCTATTTCTTGACTCTTAAAACATGAAACATCGAATTTTTGGTTTCAATGTTGTAAAACAAACTACCTACGATTACACACCCATTAAAGTTTGATTACTTGGCCTGTATTTTTTTGCCTTGGTTTTGGTCCAAGAGTCTTCATTTTCGATCTTTTTTCCTTTTCTGGTGTGCTACAGTCACAGTGGTGGAACCATTGGTTTCATCTACTGGTAGTCCTTTCTCGGACGATTCATCGAAAAATTCTCAAACCTATAGGTCTGCCGAGCTTCAACAACTTATTATCACGTCAGAGTACCCCTTTGGAGAACTAGTTGAGTTCACTTGGCCTCTTTCAAACGCTTGGTTTGGGTTTGGGGTCGGGGAACACTTTCCCCCTCTTACATCTCGATCGCCATTTTTGGCTGCTATCATAGCTCCTAGTCCCTGTAGTCTTTTACAAGATCTGACGGTGGATTCATATATGGGCTCGTTTGGTCCTATTAGCAGTGAGGGGATTCCAGTTTCTGATGAAGAATACCAACTTTGTCTGGAAAAAATCCATAAAGAGCTTGCTCAACCTTCACCATCGGTGTCACATCTAGCTAGATATAGGTCTTTGGGTCAGATTATGGTCAGTATTGCCTCCATGGCAGCATCAACTCCATCGAGGGGGCCAATCCTTCCATTATTAGGGAAGTCGCCAGTGACACCTGTCTCGTAGATGCCTTTTGTTACATCTGTCCCAACTAGACCTACTGTTAGTGTGGATGCATCGGCACCAGTTGTCACCGCTCAGTCGTCAGGACCTTCACCTTCGGTAGAGACTTCGACTGCTATGGAAATCCCTAACGGACTTTCTTTCGAGGAGTATCGGCTGGCTGTTCAGCAGCAGAGCTCCTAGACTTATCAGTCCCCTCAGGATTCTGGTCACCCTTATCTTTCTCATTATGACGCGATTGGTAACCCGATTTATTCAATTCTGTTTCATTATGATGAGCACAAAAACCTTATCTATTCGCCTGCTCCTAAGGCTTATCATTTCCTTTCCAGTTTTAGACCTACCTTACCTATGCAAATTTCTAAAAAATAAGGACAACCCTTTCAGGGACAACCTTCTGTTCAACAAGGGTATGCTTACAAACCACAAGGAAAAACCTTTCAGGGACAACCTTCGGTTCAGAAAGGGTATGCATACGACCCACAAGGGAAACCCTTTCAGGGAAAACCTTCGGTCCAGAAAGGATTATTTTACGGCCTGCAAGGGCAGCCTTACAATCCTCAAGGTCAAACCTTACAACCTCAGCCTGTGATCCAACCAGCGCAACCTCAAGGACTTGCTTGGAAACTTTGTATTTAAACCTGGAACTTCATACGGTCATGGGGGAAAATATATCCATCTCAAGGGAAACCTTTCATGCAACCACAATAGCCATATCTTCCAATTGGTCCAAATGTTGTGGTCCTGCTCCAGGTCAACCTGGTTATCAGGCACAACTTAGCCCACCGCAGCCATTAGGCCAACCTACTCTGTAGGGGCAACCTGGTGGCCCTCATCAGTCAGGTCAACTTGCTCAGTAGGGACAACCTACACAAACAGTTCACCCTGCTCAGCCTTTGCTCTACTCTATGCCGCAGTCAGGTCAACCTCTACGCCTGATTTATCTAGCTCAGCAGGGCCCTACTTATCAGCAGCCCGTTCGACCCCAAGGCACTTATTACCCTCAAGGTCAATATCGACCGGTATACAATGCGCCCCAAGGTTTTGATTATTACCCTCAACTGCCAGGCCATACTTATATTCCATATAAAAATCCTTATGCTGCTCAATCAGGACCCTCATATACTCAGAATCAGTATCCTGGTCTTCAACCTTCGTATCTTGGTCCTCAGCCGCAATATCAGCCGAATTATCCGGCTTATACCCCTTATGGTCTGAATCCTTTGGGACAGAACCAATGGGGGTAAAGTTACACTCAACCAGGATGGAATATGGGTACGGGTCCTTATCGAGGACCTGCTATGCCTTTCAACCCTCAATTACCCTTTCTCACCACGTTGGAATTATCGGATATGTCCAAATTGACAAATGATCCAATCCTTCATAATCCGTATTAGCCTCCGGTTCCAACGAAGGTTCCTGGTGATTGCCCCAAGTTTGAGGGAAAATCTGGAGAAGACCCCCAAGGACACGTTATGACGTACCATTTATGGTGTTCTTCCAATTCTTGGGTGGATGACTCTATTTGACTCTGTCTTTTCCAGCGAACTCTCACCGAGGCTGCTTCTAAGTGGTACATCGAGCTGCCTTGCGGTATCTTTCAAGATTTCAACACTCTCGCTATGGAATTCCTTACTCATTTCTAGTTACCAGTTCATTATGAAACCGGGACGCATCTCCTAACATCCTTGAAACAGGACGGGGCTACCCATATCTCAGACCACATTCATGAATGGAGACGGCGTCATCGCTTGATCAAATTCAAAATTCCTAATCAGCTTCTTACTCATTGGTTCACTACCTCTTCTGTCAATCAGATTGTGAAAGACATCGCCATGGGGGCATGTGTAACTGAGGAACAAGCCATTACTCGTGCCCAGTACCTTGATTTAGTGTACTCTAAATTGGGCATATTGTATGATATCTTGACTGATTCTCCACGACCTGGGAATTCTAAAGCAATGGCTACCCCATCTATCGACGGTGTTATTGGTTCCATGTCTCAAACTTCACATAAGTCTTCCTCTTCCAACGCTAGGAAGAAAAAATCAAATTCTTCCAATGGTTCTGCTCCTTAGCCTACCCCGGATTCTGGTAAAACCTCAGAGATCAAGTTCGGTCAGGCCAATCCTGTGGACAAGACATCCAAGGGGAGAAATAAGGGCAAAGGCAAGGCCAAAGCTAATGCCCCAAAACCAGAATCGTCTAAACCTCGTGCTGATGATGGTTCACAGTGCAAGACGAAGTATCCCTGTCTGATTTTTGATGAGGAACACTACACTAAGGATTGTCCTAGACGAGCCGAACTTAGTCAATTTCTCAAAGGCGCTAAGGGAGCTCTGGCTGTCCTCAAAGAACCTTTTCCATCTCAGCAAACACAGATGGTCGAGCAACCTGCGCCATCTGCACCGTTTCGCTCTCAAGTATTCATGATGAACGGTTCTGCACCCGTTTCCATCGCTACTTGGTAGAAAGATTATACTGGATCACGTCAGGCAGCCAGGAAAGAGATAGTTGATGGTCCTCCTCCCCCACCTACCTCTGGTCCTCTTAAGATTGAAAGGACCAGTGCTGATCCCATTGTACAACCACCTTCTAAAGGTGTTATCCGGAAATCTTCTTATAATCCTAACGCCCGTGCTGCTCAGCATTACAGTATTTTTGAGGATTTAGCATAGGCACCATCCGCAATGACCGCGTTAGAAGTGCTCCAGATTTGTCCGTCTCAACGAAAAGTGTTATTATCTGTGATCGACGGGATTGATTCTGCTGATTCTAGCTTCCTCACTTTCGACTTAGAGAATTTTGTCCCCCAACTTCTGCACTAGATTGTGCTTGTTATACAAGTTGGCATTAATGGTCGCAACATCCATAGAGCCGTTGTGGATGAAGGTCCTGACTTCTGCACTAGATTGCGCTTGTCATACAAGTCGGCATTAATGGTCGCAACATCCATAGAGCCATTGTGGATGAAAGTGCATCTACCTGTGTCATGTCATCTGGTTGCTGGAAGGCTATTGGCTCTCCAGCCCTAACTTTGTCACCCAATGTCCTTGAGGCATTTGATGGAAGGGAATCGAAAACCTTGGGTGTTCTCTCTAGCTTTTCGATCATGTTGCAAGTAAAGACGATCAATGTTGAAGTAGAAGTCGTTGATGCTAAACTAAATTACAATCTTCTACTAGGTCGCAATTGGACTCACGCTATGCCATGCGTTCCATCCACCCTCTTCCATCTTCTAAAGTTTCCACATGAGGGAAAAATCATTACTGTCGACCAGTTGTCGTTATTTACCTCGTCTTCTGAGAACAACGTGCCATACGTGGATAAGATTCCGTCTCCCCCCAACAGCGTAGGGCCGGGTCTTTTCGAAGATCCCTCTCTCATGGGTATCTTTCCCCTTCCACCACCAAATACCGTTCAAGTTAATATGATCTCTCGGTTGGATGACCCATGGATCGCCCCTTTACCTGAGTAGGTTGATTTATTTGGGGATTCAATGCCGCTTAGTCCAATTGAAATCAATTATTGTGAGGTCGTAGCTGCATCATATTCTCCCCCTTCTGTAGATTCTCCTTTGAGCATGTCTCTTGACGTTTATTCTCAATCCCCTTGGCTCGGTGATACAGATTCTCCTGATCCTGTGAAATAAGTGTTTCCATCCGATGAGGCTATCATGGAAACCATGTCTCTCGATGAGCTACCATGGAGCGATGGGCATCATCGTTCCTCGTTTATGCTTAGCCTTGGGGCAATGTATAACTGTCTTGAGCGTTTTGCGTCTCAAGTTCCTTCTCCGCCACTTCAAATGCCTATCTTGACTCACAAAGTCTTTGCTGAAGGTAACTTGGGTAACATCATGCAGACGATGCCTATCGACATTTCTGTGAAACCAAGAATTGTCGAGAACATCCATGTGGGAGTCACTTGCTCTTCCGATGAAGTCCAAGTGTATACTAGCCTCTTTCGCGAATTTCGTGATGTTTTCATCTCGTCTTACGAAGAGATGCCTGGAATTGATCCTAGTATTGTGGTGCATGATATTCCCACCTACCCCAGTGCGAAACCTGTTCGCCAGCTCTTCGTCCAGTGCATCTTCGAAAAGTCATTGCCATAAAAGCTGAAGTTGAAAAACTTCTCAAAGTGGGTTTCATTTATCCGTTTCCTATGACAGAGTGGGTTTCTAACATTTTTCCTGTGGATAATAAGTATGGAGAAAATCACTTCTGTGTTGACTATCGCGATATTAATCGGGCCTACCCTAAGGATAACTGTCCCACCCCTTTCATCGATTAAATCATTGACGATTGTGTGGGGAGTGAGATTTTTTCCCTTATGGATGGATTTTCTGGCTATATTCAGATCAACATTCTCCCGTCCGATCAACACAAGACCGCTTTTATCTGTCCTTGGGGAATTCTCGCGTATAAGAAACTCCCTTTTGGTTTGAAGAACACTGGGGCTACATTCCAACGTTTGATGTCTTATGCATTTCACAATATTCGTCATATTGTTCAACCATACCTAGATGACCTTCCGGCCCATTCAGCCGCGCGAAAAGGCCAGCCGGACCATCTCTGCCAGATATTTCTTTGTTGTAGACAATACAACATTCAACTCAATCTGCATAAATGTGTCTTCCGCGTCGATTCCGGTAGAATTTTAGGGTTTATCATATCCAAAGACGGAATTCGCCTTGATCCGGTTAAGGTTGAGGCTATTTTTAATATCCCCTCTCCATCTTTGTTACACTAGCTATAGAGTCTCCAAGGGAAAGCCAATTTCTTACATCGTTTAATCTCGAAGTATGCCGAAGTAGCCAAAGGGTTCACACGACTTTTAAAGAAGGACGTCCCTTTCAGTTGGGATGAGATTTCTCAACAATATTTTGATATGCTTAAAATGTTGCTTGTCAAAGATTCTCTATTACATCCTCTGAATTATCATCGTGATTTCACCCTCTATCTAGCTGCCGCCTTCAGTACGATCGCCATGGTTTTGGTTCAAGATGATGATGATGGTAACGAGCATGTTGTTTATTACTTGTCTCGAAACCTTCTTGACCCTGAAATGTGTTATGCACATGTTGAGAAGTTATCACTGGCTACGGTCCAAACTATCCAACATTTTCGTCATTATATCCTTTTACGCATGGTAACTGTGATTTATGATTGTAACCCCATGACCTATATTCTGTCTTGACAGTTGCTGGGGGGAAAATACTCGAAGTGGATCGTTATCCTCCAAGAGTTTGATTTGGAATTTTCTACCACTAAATCGAAGAAATCACTCGTTTTGGCTGATCTGATTTGTTCTCTCCTCGCCAACTCTGCTCCTTCTTATTCCGAGGATCATATTCCGGACGAAACTATTTTCTTGATTAGCACCCTCGATCCATGGTACGATGATATCATCGTGTATCTCTAGACTTCTAATTTTAGGTTTGAGTTAACAAAAGATGCCCGACGTCGCATTCAGCATCAGTCGCAACCTTATTGTATTATAAAAGATACCCTCTATTTTGTTGGAGTCTATTCCGTACTTTGCCGATGTCTGAACCTTGAGGAAGCTGATAAAGTTTTAAATGACTACCACAGTGGTGCCTATGGTGGTCAAATGTATGGTTATGCCACCACATAGAAGATCCTTCGTGCTGGCTATTTTTGGCCGTCCATTTTTAAAGACTGCATTGTTGCAGTATGAAAATGTCATGCATGCCAGATATATCAACACAAGATGCGTACGCCACCTGTTCCCCTACCCCCTGTCATTACCATTGGTCCTTTTTCCAAATGGGGCATCAATTTTATGACGTGTAACCCTCGCTCGGCCGGGGGGCATGCCTATATTATCGTCGCTGTCGATTATTTTACAAAATGGGCCGAAGCAATGCCTACACTGGCTGTGGACGATAAGACAACAGTGAAATTCATATTCAGTCATGTTATTGCTCGATTTGGTGTCCCTCAAGCCATCGTTATTGATCATGGTTCTCATTTTCGGGACTATATGATGGTGGAGCTGACGTCTAAGTTGGGTCTGCGTCACGACAACTCAACACCTTATTACCCTCAAGCTAATGGCCAAGTTGAAGTCGTAAAAAAAGTTCTTGTTACGATGCTTCAACGAACAATTGGGATCCATAAATCAAATTGGCATCTCATGTTTTTTTCAGCTCTATGGGCTTACCGAATGTCGATTAATAGTGCAACTAGATTCACCCCATTTCAGTTGATGTACGGTTTGGAAGCTACTCTTCCACTTGAATGTGAAATTCCTTCACTCAAATTAGTTGTGGAATTACTGCCTAATACTTCACCCGAGGAAGAGCGTCTCCTCTATTTAGAGAGATTGGATGAAACTCGTCGCTTAGCTTCCTTGGTTATTGAAGTGTAGAAGAAGCGAGTCAAAGCTCATTTTGACCAAATAGTTTCCCCTCGTTCTTTTATCGAAGGCGACCTCATTCTCCTGTACGAACAAGCTCATGACAAGTTGGGGGCAGGAAAATTCCAACCCATGTGGCATGGGCCCTACATCATCAAATGTGTGTTACAGAATGGGGCTTATGAGCTTATTGATTATGCAGGTTATCCCTTAGCACAGCCCAAAAATGGGTTGTACCTTAAAAAGTATTATGCTTGAGTCATTCATGCATGATATGTGTACATAGGTGATTTTTTTCATTTTTTTGCATCCTTTGGTTTGATGTGCTTTGTAAGCTTTTTCTGCTTATTGGGTCTTGTTTGTTATGCAGATTTCTATTACCCCTTATGTTGGTTTCGCGGATGGTGCTTCCTGTAGTACCAGGAACTTGTATTCGGCATCCTGGGTAATTTATAATCCTGTTGGTGAGTTGATTAACCTAAAAGGTATTTGTCTAGGATCAAATACAAAAAATTTCGCTGAATATAGCACCATTTTGGAACTATTAACCGAGGCAATTAACCTCGGCATACACACATTGCTTGTAAATCTAGATTCACAGCTTGTTGTTCTTCAACTTAACGTTCATTATTCGGTTCAAAACACATGCATTTTGAGATTGTATTTGCGTATTCGTTTTCTTGAAATACATTTTTATTTCATCACATATCAAAATATACCAAGACGAATGAATACATTAACTGATGCAATAGCTAACATTGTGCTAGATAGACATTTGCGCAATTTATAAAACATCATCGTATGTAAATAGACCCATGTAGAAAATAGATGTATATATATAGATTTTTTTCAATGTGTGCATCATAAAAACCCAAAAAATATATATGTCTGTTTGAGTTACATCTCGAGACAACATGTCTCTCAAAATGTGCGGATATAAAAGCCTAGGTGCCTAATCAGCGTGGTGCTCATGATAGCACGTCACCGCCCGTACCAACCGCCCCAGCAAGCGGTGGATACGACTCAGCATCCCTATGGTGTGCCTCTAATATTCTTGAGGAACATCATCAAAGTGATCATAGTCTGGAATCCCATGGGCGATCCCCTCCAGATTTTGTACTATCTCCTCCTCGATGCCCTCACTATGAGGATCGAAATCGCGAGGAGTTCGCCTCGCTATTGGAGACATACCTGCAAGTCGCTCTAGGCCAACATATGCATACATATAAGATTCACTGTCAGAACATGCATATATACAAAAAAAATCATAAACTCACGAAAATAAAAAATGAGTCTCACCTAGCTCTTTGTCCCAATCCTCTCCCTCCAGGAGCGGGAGGTCTAGATCACCGGTGAAGTTTGTACCAGAATAGGGCCAGTCCTCCATGACAATCAGTTGTCGGCGGAGCCAATCGAAGAATTTCGGCCTCCAAGACATCTGTTGGCCGCCCCCTGCTCTAGGCATCAGCACAACCCATTGGGCCATTGGTGGTTCTTTGGGTGGTGGCATCAGGACAATGACCTCCTAGTGCTGGAATATCAGTAGTCGTTCCAAGAAGAATGATACCAAGATTGATCTATACCCAAATTGATTTAGTTTGGTATTCTTGCACTTGGTTAGTTTCCACTTTATGTTAATAGTCATGGCCTTTGCCCAGTTGTAGAGAGTTAGGGTCAGGCAGTCTACGGCAAGAAGCAGTTGTGTTTTTGTGGCCTCATGCGGTGCTTGTGATCCTGCAACTCGCGTGACAGTGTGTAGCACTAATTTTAGTGCTATATCTGGGATGGTCTGGATGTCAACCTTTCCACTCCCTGATCCTTTTCGTGCCCCTCGGCACACCCTGTCAGTCACCATCCCCATGCTCTCCATGGTAGGACGAGTACCGGTCATGATAGGGACTGCACCCCTGCGCGACAATCATGTGATAAAATAGACATCAAAAACTTCGATTTCAAGTTCCTGATCTCGAAGCACGAACTATTCTTGGTCTTCATCCTAGATGTTTATCAAATACTGAAGCAATTCTGGCTGAGCCCGGAGGCACAATGTCAGGAAGAATTTCTTTAGCCCACAATCTCTGAGGGCATCCATGCATCGGTCATTATCCATGGAAAGTTAATCTTCCTCACTGTGTTCTCTCTCTTTCCACTCAATCTCCATTCTTTCTGTTTGGTACCTGCAGACATTGTTCATATGAGCATTGTTAGTCCACTTGGGCATTGAAATTTGCAAACAAATGACCTCATTTTCCTTAAATTAATGCGGATTTTTAGGTTGCGCGGTTGGCGCGACTGTGTTGCTAACAGTCATGCTTACGAGCGCGCCCTATGTGTAAAAAGTGGGCGATTGACACGGGTCCGTGCCTGAAACCCGCACCAACCACGATGCCCTAGTTTTGATAAATCCTCCTCCTAGGAAATCAAGATGGCATATACAGGTAATGAAATTTAGCTCAAAAGATGGGAAATGGTGTCAGCTCTTACCTGAGACTGACGGAATCAAGATCGGTTCACTGGATCACTCGCAATCGTCACTGCAAGATCGCAAAGCACAATGGATCACTGTTGCTCCAGAAAGAGATAAAAGTGAAAAGTAAATAATTTTTACCACTTATGGCATTTTATAACTTTTCAAGATCTTAAATTAGGTTTTAAAACATATTTGTCGATTATTTTATCATATTATTTTTGAGAAATGGGTTTTACATGTGTCTCTTATGTAGCAACAGGTTTTTCACATGGTTATGACTAAGTAACAAGTTATATTTTATACTTTTTCGGACTCAGTAAAAACACGAAAAAGTCACTACTGGAGTCATCTTTCAGCTCTTTTCTGACTCTCTAAAACTGAAAAGATTGCCGAGATGTTTGCCACTTTGAACTCGTTAAGTGGCTGTGAAACGATATCTACCCAGTATACGTTTACCCTTTTTTCGAGATGGGATAGATTATTTACGAAAAAGGAATACCTTAGCCTATCGCGACTAAGAGATTCCCTCAGACACAGTTTTCTACCTTTTCGGATCTGTGGGACTATCTACGAAAAGGGCCTTGCTGGAGTTTTATTTTCTGCTTTCTTTTCAAACTCTCTAAACATGAAAATATGCCGAGTTCTCCCTTTATCAGACCCGTTAAAAAACTGATGACATCGGACTCCGTTGTTATGACGTTACTGGAGTTCCTCCTTCCTAGGGCTCGTAAAATCTACTAGGTTGGCTTTGTCCGAAGGAAAAAATTATATCGCAAGCATATGCTATCCCCTTCAAGCTTGTTTTCAAAAATGATTGGGGTGCTCGCCAGAAATGGTGGGGGAAAATGGAACCAGATTGTAGTCGTGTTGGCAGTATGTCCTTCTTGAACATGGCACTTGTATGAATTCATGTCAGGTTGGGGACATCTCACTTTGTCATTTGTTTTCCTCCATGGGTTTGGGTAATCTCTTTTGACCGCTCATCTACTCTTTGCCACATCGCCATGACCTCAGATCCCTTGATTTCAAATGCTGCCAAATCCAGTGTTGTGCTGCTGATATGTTCAAGAGAAGCTTGCCTCTGAATTTTTCAACCTCCCTCTGATTCTCTGTTGGTCTTGATTCACAAACATCATATTCCTCTGTCCCATGTCGATGATGTGGGAAATATTATGGCCCACCTTCGATCAGGTCACTTCCTGTCGACTTCAGCTCATTATCCAGGAATCTTATCTAGAGACTCCCTTCAGGTACCTTAGAGCCTGCATGCCTCAATGGCAGGTTCTTTGCATTTGACGCAAGGTCCACATCATTGGACTTCGATCGACTGACTCTATGGGTGTTCGACGTCAGATCATTGTTCAAATTCTGTGGATTGTGCCTTTTGTACCTTGAGAGCCATTGTCATTAATGGTGGTTTCTCTCGTATCCGTTAATGCCTTTCGTCATTGGCTGGTAATCAGACGATTTTCTTGCATGTTCGACTTTAGCTCACATATTCGCATGCTTGAATTTGTACTTTGTTCGGGTCGAGATGGAGTGCAAGACCCTAGGTTTTGTCTGATGAAGTTTAGGTTGCGGGTTCTTTGTGGATTACTATGACTTATTACATGACTCTTCTGATTGGATGGCTGCGACCATACCTGAGTCTATTCGTTGATCCTTATTACTGGATGGCTGCGTCCATACCCCGGGTCTCACTGTTTATGTACTTTATTATAGATGGTTGCGCCCATGCCACATATCATGTATCAGATATATCAGTTGTATTTGTACTTGGAGGTTTTATGACAGCAGTGTTTGGTCGAACGCGTTCTCATAAATCATTTCACCCCTCCCTCTCTCTCGGACCTCATGCTTTAGGGGGCATCTGTTGCACAACATTTTGTCACCGTCCTTGCAATCCATCGCCCCACATATTAGAGGGTCATTCCCGTGACATGTGAGCAGTGTCATACTTTGCAAACACCTTCTTTACATCCTTATGCATAAGGACATCATTTCTCCTCTTCAAAATTTCCTCAAAAAAGCACACAAAACCTATGTTTTGGCCTTGGCGTGGGTTGCTAGTTCACCCCTCACACCAATGTGGTAAATTTTCACTAGAGCCTGCACCACCTGGCGCTCTGTCTTAGTGTAGTGCCTGCGCCAATTATTCTAGGAATTTTTTTTAACAAATAGAGGTGGAAGTTTCCTTATAACCACCTCAGGGATGAGTTACTGGAAGTGGTTAAGTTGATTAGCCACAGATCTCCCTCTTTAGGTAGTGGTTTCCACCTCCCATGGAACACTCCTTGAAGAAAGGTCTCCCTTCCATAATTATAGGGATCCTAACCTCTCCCTCTCCCTCTATAAAAATAGGCCTTCTCCCTTTATGAAAGCTAGCTGAACATATAGCCAAGAAGCTGAACTTGGAGAAGAATAATATAGCTGAGTAATTACCATCGAGAAGGTAGAACCAGCGATAACTCCGTAAAGAGAGTCCCGTCCTAATTTTCAACGAGCCTTTGTGAGACGCGCTCCGCTTGAACCCTGTTGGAGGAGACCGCAATGTCGAAGCTTTGTTGTACTCTTCCTTTCATTTATTAATATACTTGTCTATGTTGTTGGTTCCATCATTGTGTTACGTTTATTATCTGATTCAATTGATTTAGTCCACTTCAACTGACTAATAGTTACGAATGTGCATTAGTATGTTGTATATCATCGTTGTTTCTTGTGGGTGAAGGTGTCGGAGCGTGAAAGCGAGTAGACCGTGATATGTCAAACCAAGAGTGAGAGGTAGCCACTCTTTCTGACGACAACAACAGCGTAGGACCTCTGGTAAGTCATCTATCGAATCTTCGTCCATTCGTTAACTAGGAATCAATGTTATAGCTTGTCTCGTTTGTGGCTAGACCCACTCTAGGGCTAGTGGGATCGCCTCTGTCTGTAGAGGGGATTTACCTCACCAACAATGTCTACATGAATGCAAAATGGCATAATTCCTTATATGTGTCATACTTTAATAAATTTCTTATGCAATAACATCAAGGTCCATAATCACATATATTGCATCTTTTCTCACTTTTATCATTTTAAAAACATAGTGAATTGTAATAAGATCAGTGGGGTAAGACATTTTTAACAATAAATAAACTCCATGGAAACAAATCAACAAAAATTTAGCACACTTCATGATATATGCACTTTGTCCAAAATGACTCAATATCTTTAAAAAAAAAGTCAAACTACTTACTATGGACAACTTGCTTGCCTATAGTTTCACTGTAACCTCCACTACTCCCACTGGAATGCTTTTTTCATTACATGATTTCCAAACTAATGCTATGGAATTCCTCTACATTCTAAAGATTAATGTCTAAAAAATATCACTATGGGTACCTTCCTCTAAAATGGCTAAAGGATATTCACATTCTCATTTACTTTGAACATATTACCTTCTTTGTGAGATTCCAACCTTACGTCTAGACAATGATTCCATTCACAATAGGCACATGGAATGGAAATAATCACTTTCACCACTTTTGTTACCTTGAAACACTTGTACCAATATTTTACTCCTTTACCCCACAATAATTTCAATGACCAACCATTAAAGTCATCCACTACTTATTTGACTTTCATGCACTATCATAAATTTTTATTATGGCATTTTTAAATTTTAATAATGATGAAATCCACAATTAATTTTAGGGGAAACCTCTAGTAAGGTCACCATTGTCATCTTAGCAATATATCCTCTACACTTTAGGCTGGTTCCCCTCCAACTCTAGGAGGGAATCATTACTAAGATTACTAATACCAAGAAATGAAACACAAGGTGAATTTAAGAGTAGCCTTAGTAAAATAGGGTTTGGAATTTTTAAGGATTTTTATAATAAGTTATGGAGGGACCTAGAGATTAGTGCCAAATACAACTAGGGAAATGGAGTCAAGGTAAATCAAATGGAAATGAGGTCAAGAAAAATGTCTCCAAAAGTTGGCTTATTTTCTTCAAGGGTTAGGGTAAGGAAAAACCCTAAGGTTTTTCCTTCCAAGTGATAAAGCTATCCTTCAATTAATTTATCTTGAAAGACTTGTAAAAAACTTGAATATTCCACCATTAATCCTTACGTACCAAAATAAAACCAATAAATATAAGCTTCAAGAGTTGAGAGAATACATCCACATCTAAGAAAGTGCTCACAAAAATCCAACATTAGAACCATGAAATTCAAAATTATTTTATTTCTTTCCTTATAAAAATAAAATACAAAAAGAAAAAAGAAAATTATCAATTTGATTTTGTTTGTATGGTTGGGAGAAATGTTCATATCCTCTCCACTCAAGTTCAATTCTTGTGTGTCAACTCATTAATTCATAATAAGTATCTCTTGTAATGGCTTCAAGTCTTGAACTACCGCATATGTATATATATTTATCATGGAAAAATGAAAAAAGAAAAGAAAATACAAAAAAGCATAAAATATAAAATAAAATAAAAAAATTTATCCATAATTTGGAGGAATCTAGAGGAATTTAAGGTGTTTAGGAATTTTAGAAATTGAATTATAGCCATAAATATAATATTTGGTGAAACCCTAAAAGCCAAGGTTTGTAACCCTAAAAGCTATGGATATTATTTTTCAAGCCTATCTAACACGATTTAATGATGAATTTCATCTCCTAAGAGCATTATTGTGTTTATCCTGGGAAAATTTTGGTGAAACATTAAGAGGATTGAGCACCATCTCTTATAAATCTATCCTAATTCCATGGTTACTATTTTTGTTGGTCAATAATTGTCATTGATGAAATATAAGCTCTCCTGATGGAAAAATTATGAGTGTTGCACTATGACATATGATTAATGACATATCACTACACTATTACATGATGACATCCATATGCTACACTATCATGATGACATGGATTATTCACATGATGACACTATGATGAAGAACTTGGAGTCATGAAAATGAAGAAGCCCTAATGACCTCTTGTTGTCCCAATCACCTTCTGCACTAAACATTTCAAGAATAGTCACAAAGAGAAATAAATTTGGACACCTTGGAGGCATCCTTTCACAATGAATCCCAGACCATATTAAGGAGGCTTTTTCCCTCTTTCTTATGAGCCCTTACTTTCCCTCAAACTTAGTGTTTGAAGAGAAATCAAATTTTTAATATTATATATACTTTTTTTTTTATCTAACCAACCTACACATAACAATTATGACAACCTCCTTTCAAGGGTCACGTCCATAACATAATGCATATTAATATGACCACAGACCTCATTTTATAACCATCTAACTCGATCATACATCCGAAAAGAAGTGAGTTACAGTTCACATCTCGTGAAATTAAAGGGCCACACGAAGGAGAGCTAGTATATATTGTTTGGGCTTAGAAATATCTTCAAACCACACTTTAATATCATGTGATGACCCTCGGGACTATTGCAGTCCTACTGATGCTCAGAATCATCTGAAACTACAGTGGATCAGACATATTTTAAATCACAATAGGCTCGGACCTGAAATCTCCACAAAACTCTTGAACTCAGACTTGGATTATCACTCTCGGACCTAAAGCTCAAACTTCTTACGTTACAGTGGCTCAAATATGTTTTAAATTGGAGTGGAGTGGAATATTTTGTCCTGTATTACATTACAATGCTTCAGATAGTTTTAGCTCATCCTTAGTCCTGTGCTTTAGACCTACTGCAAATCGGAATTAGTATAGTGTTTTGGACTAGTTCTTACTGCTCGGACTTGCTCACCTTCAGACATGTTTTAGCTTGAATTAGCATAGTGACCTCGGGACTGTGGAGCAGTACTGTCCTTCAAATAAACCCCGTTTGTGGAGTCTTCATACTTTTTGTTGTGGTTCAGGTGTGAAGATATAAAGGATTGTCATAAGCTTCGGTTAAGTGGTGGGCTAGATTGTGATTAAAGCATTAATACTCCTATACCTACAGTGAATATGTATCTACAATGAAGGCTAGTGTTGGAGACCTATATTGGACAATCAAGCACAATTTTTGGAGCTAACTGACCATGTGAAGTATTGAACGGTGAAGAATTTTTTGAAAACATTCAAGTAAGTACATCACTCATTTTCTATCAAAAGGATACTAAAGGATTTGTGTCCTAAGGTTTGGTGACACTAAAAGCAAGGTTTGAGCCTTCAAAATATAGGTTCAAAGCCCTAGTGGTCAGAGCCTGACAAAATACCAATTTGGTGCTTGGAAATAGGTTGCCGCCTAGAAGATTGAAGGGTTGGTGCCCTTAAAAATCATTGTACTCAAACCCTCTCTTGTTTATAATAAAATACTTATTATTCATTTCTCTGATTATAATTGTGTAAGAATATTAACTCGTAAACATAACATAAGAAATATTGATTCACCCCTCTTAGTATTTTCAATATTTTTAGACTTGTAATTTATTGTTACTTTTTTAGACTTGTAATTCATCATTGTTGGGTTGTTATTACATGTTATATTCACTTATTGGCTATATTTTGGACATTTCCTAAAAAAATCAATTTCCCATTTGGTTAAAAAATAGCCTATTTTTTCCTACAATACTATACATAATAATAATGTTTGAATCCTTAAAAAATACTCTCATTATTGTAAGCACTTTTTGGCACTCTTAGGTTGCTTTTCCTCCCTCCATATATGCATTTTCTACATTTTTTCATCATAAATTAGATCTAGAATATGTGGACAGAAAAACGTTATTCCATATTTCATCATCATGTTTTCAAGTGGAAACTCAAGCATATCTCATATACTTGGTTTATGCAATCATATTTCACTCTTATTTATCAAAAGGTAGCTTATCCTTTTTTATTGAGGGATATCTACGTGTTCATTGTATTTTATGCTATAACTTACTTTTATTTCAAACTTGACGCTTACTCCTAAACCATATTATACCGTGGTTGTTTATGCCATAGTTTCTTGCTGAATATCCTTAAGGTATTTACTCACTTATAAGGAACTGGTCTATCTAATTATATATTGAGGTGTGTGTTTCTTAAAGTAAATTGTACTTTGCGTTATAACAATCTATTTTGAGAATTTGCTTCCATAGATAGGGACACACCATGTGTCTTCAAGGAGATGGCCTAAAGAGAAAAGGGGTTCATACTAAGCTAATAATTGTTCATTTCCTAAGTGTGCTTACCCTAGTAACACCATGGTTGGGACTTTCATAAAAGTACTAATTTGGGTCTTAATGACCAACTAGATTTTTTCTTGTAACTTTATTTAATGCTAATGTGTTGTTGAATTAACCCATCTTGTGTCCACCCATAACGTAAAACAATACCCAACACATACTTGTATTCTCACTTTGTTTACTATTAACGTATTTACTTAATTAACCTTCAATATGTTTTTACTAACAACTTATTTAATTAATTAATCTTCAAAATGAAATTAAATTTACTCTACTAAATGCAACTTAAGAAGGAAACTGGCCTTCTACATAGTTTATTTATACTATAGTACACACTGATAGTGTGTGAAAACATTCACCACACCCCTTCTAGGCCATACTACAGTTTCAAATGACTCCTATTCATTTGAAACCAATGACTCATAAGTGCGAGGGAGGCTTGTGAGATGCAATGGAAGTTTATGGAACCAAATGACATGAACTTTATATCAAAACCTGTATTATCTAGACAAACAACATTATAAAGAAAACAACACATTCCCATATGCAAGTGAAGGACTTGAAATTGATGTTACCTTCGTGACGGTGAAAATATTGAAGAATCAATATCTACTTATTTGCAATATGGGTCTCCCTTTCCTTACCTTATTCGTTCAGAGTCTTTCTTTATACCTCAACGACATTCTACAAATTCTTCCAAAGTTGAAAAAATTGCAATCTGCCCAACCTGAAATCCAAACTAAACTCGCCATCACCCTTTGCAACATCTTGTTTATGATATTCAATTGTTTATTTAACCCAATACCAATGTCTACATGAATGCAAAATGGCATAATTCCTCATATGTGTCATACTTTAATAAATTTATTATGCAATAACATCGAGGGCCATAATCACATACATTTCATCCTTTTTCACTTTTAACATTTTAACCACATAGTGCATTGTAATAAGATAAATGGGGTAGGGCTTCTTTAACCATAAATAAACTCCATGCAAATAAATCAACAAAAATTTGGCACACTTCATGATATATCTACTTTGTCCAAAATGAAGAATATCTAAAAAAAAAAAAAAAAAAAAAATCAAAATACCTACTATGGACAACTTGTGTGCTTATAGTTTCACTATAACCTCCACTACTCCCAAAAAGCGAGTTACAGTTCACATCTCGTGAACCTAAAGGGCCACACAAAGGAGAACTAGTATATACTATTTGGGCTTACAAATCTCTTCAAACCGCATTGTAATATCTTGTGATGACCCTTGATACTATTGAAAACCTACTAATGCTAAAACTCATCTGAAACTGGAGTAGATCGGACATTTGAAATCACAGTAGGCTCGGACTTGAATTCTCTGCAAAATTATTGAACCCAAACTTGGAGTATCACTCTCGGACCTGAAGGTATGACTTCTTACAGTACAGTGGCTCAAATTTGGTTTAAATTGGAGTGGATCAGACTATTTTGACCTTTATTACATTACAGTGCTTCAGATTGTTTTATCTCATCCTCGGTCCTGTGCTTAGAACCTACTATAGCTCGGAATTAGTACATTGTTTTGGACTAGTTGTGACTGCTCAGACTTGCTCACCTTTGCACATGTTGTAGCTCGAATTAGTGCAGTGACCTAGGGACTGTGGAGTAGTATTGTCCCTCAAATAGACCTCGTTTGTGGAGTCTTCATACTTTTTGTTGTGGCTCAGGTGTGAAGATATAATGGATTATCATAAGCTTGGGTTAATTGGTGGGCTATATTGCGATTTAAGCATTAATACTTCTATACCTAAAGTGAATATATAGCTACAGTGAAGGCTAGTGGTGGAGACCTATATTGGATAGTCAAGCACAGATTTGGAGCTAATTGAACATGTGAAGAATTGAACGGTGAAGAATCTTGGTGAACACATTAAAGTAAGTACATCACTCATTTTCTATCAAAATAAGACTAAAGGATTGGTGTCCTAGGGGTTGGTGCCTCTAAAAACAAGGTTGGAGCCTTGAAAATATAGGTTCAAATCCCTAGAGGTCGGAGCCTCACAGAATATCGGATTGGTGCTTGGAAACAACTTGGAGCGTGGAAGATTGAAGGGTTGGTGCCCTTAAACATCATTGTACTCAAACCCTCTCTTGCTTATAATAAAATACTTATTATTCATTTCTCTGATTATAATTGGGTAAGAATCTTAACTTGTAAACATAACAATTGAAAATAAATATTGATTTGCCCCCCTCTTAGTATTTCCAACATTTTTAGACTTGTAATTTATTGTTACTTTTTTAGTCTTGTAATTTATCATCGTTGGGTTATTATTACATGTTATATTAATTTCCCTACCAAAATAAATAAAGGCCCATTATCGTCCAAGAAGTTTTTATGGGTAAAATTTCGCTAATTGCCTATATCTTGGAAATTTCCTAAATTTTTTTTTTTCCCATTTGGTTAAAAAACTAGCCTATTATTTCCTATAAAACTATACATAAGAATAATATTTGAACCCTTAAAAAATACTCTGATTATTGTAAGCACTTTTTGGCACTCATATGTTGCTTTTCCTCCCTCGATATATGCACATTTTTTCATCATAAATTAGATCTATAATATGTGGACATAAACAAGTTTGTCCTTATTTCGTCATCATGTTTTCAAGTGGAAACTCAATTATATATCATATACTTGGTTTATGCGATCACATTTCCCTTTCCCTCTTATGTATCAAAAGGTAACTTATTCTTGTTTATTGAGGTATGTCTAAGTGTTCATTGTATTTTATGCTATAACTTACTTTTATTTCAAACCTGACACTTACTCCTAACCCTTATTATAACATGGTGGTTTATAACCTAGTTTCTTGTTGAATATCCTTAAGGTATTTACTCACTTATGAGGAATTGGTCTATATAATTATATATTGAGGTGTGTGTTTCTTGAAGTAAATTGTACTTTGCATTATAATAATCTATTTCATGAATTTGCTTCCATAGATAGGGACACACCTTGTGTCTTCAAGGATATGGCCTAAAGAGAAAGAGGGTTCATACTAAGCTAATAATTCTACATTTCCTAAATGTGCTTACTTTGGTAGCACCATGGTTGGGAATTTCATAAGGGTACTAATTTGGGTCTTAATGACCAACTAGATTTTTTATTGTAACTTTATTTAATGCCAATGTCAAAAAATTGTTGTTGACTTTACTCATCTTGTGTCCACCCATCACATAAAACAATATCCAGCACATACTTGTATTCTCACTTTTTTAACTACTAATGTATTTACTTAGCTTCAATATATTTTTACTACTAATTTATTATTTAATTAAACTTCAAAATGAAATTAGTTTTACTCTAATAAATGCAACTTCAGAAGAAAAATAACCTTCTACACAGTTTTTTTATACTATAATACACATATATTGTATGAAAATATTCACCACACCTCTTCTAGCTCCTGTTCACCAACCCCTTCATTAGCTAACCTTTTAAGTTATGACTCCTATTCACCAACCATTTCATTAGCTAACCTTTTAACTCAGATATATCCACTACGGTAATTTTAATAATAACGGAATCATGAATGGTCCTATCGGGTTTCTCATCTATTTTTTTAATTCTCATTTGTTACGTTTGACATTTTCCTTTTTAGACTAGTTTGGTTATTGGTATGGGAAAAGATCTCTTCGTTGGACAACTACATAATCTATGTGATTTTTGTTTTTAGTTTTAAGAATTATATTTAAATTTTAAACCTTTGTATATTTTAACTGGTTTGTCAAATTATTAATTATTATTATTATTATTTTTTAGCTTGGAATTTAAAGGAAAAGTATTTGTTAAGAAAATTGAATAAAAGGGTTTGGGATATGAGAGAAATAAATAGAAATATTTTGAATGATATATGTGTTTAGTGAGAAAAGCTAGAATTTTTTGGGTAAAATCTATGAAAAAATGGTAAATTAGTTTTTGGAAATATTTATTTGTTTTTGAATTTTTATTTGATTTAACTAAATTATTTATGAGTATTATAATATTTTTATAATTTTTGTAATTTATAATTAAGATCAATAATGATGGTATAACTATAATTATTATGGATATTTTTCTATTTTTCATATGATGTAAGTATTAGTCTTTATTATACTTTCTTGGTAAAAAAAAAAACTTTGACTTGTACTAAAATTAAAAAAATATTTTAAATATTTTATTATGTTTTTCAAATTTTTTTATTACAATAAATTTTTAATAATAAAAAAATATTTTCTAACTTTTCTTAGAAATCAAATTTGTTTTATTTATTTATTTATTGCTTGTTGAGAATTTTTATGTGGTTTCAAAGTAATTTATCACAAAAAAACATTAATTAAAAAAACAAAAAACAAAAACTAATAATGATACCTTGCCAAAGTTTCCATTACATTTGCCAATTTTACTAAAACAAAAGTAACAACATTTATTTTTATAGTTTTTATTTTATTTTCTACCATTACTTTTTATTTTGATTTCTTTCTAATAAATTCTCACGAAATTATTAAAAACTAAATCTCACACAAATCAATTTATCAATATTTTCAAATAAATATGTTTATGTTGATTCTAATTTATTTAGTAATACTCAGTGACTATACTTTGATATATGTTATAATATATCAAGCTGTTGTTAAGAAGTAAACATTATTGTTGTTTTATTTTATTAAACATAATATTTGAAAAAAAAAAAAAATTTTGGTTTTGAAATAAAAGATTACTTGTGAAATTAGTTTCATAAGTAAAGACTGGTGGTAAAAGTAAATTCAAGATTAGGAGTTAGTTGAACAGAAAAACAGTTCCACAGTTACCCAAAGAAACTCTGAAATAAAGAGGATATTTGGGGGTTCTGTTGGAGAACTGAGAAATGAATGGTTATCCTGAGAAGTAAATCCCTGTAGGGAAATTTACAGTGGAGACCTTTTCACTAGGATTAGAAAATTGGACCGGATTGTCTCGAAATTTTCTTCCAGATTTCTGTAATCAATGAAGACTCAGTCTTGGAGCTCGGGGGAGAGTTGGAGGACGTAATTGCCCCACTCGTGGAAGGGAGGAAATCACACATCAGTCAGAAAATCTATTGTTTCTTATATAAGTAGTCTTTTCTGGTTATCTGTTCCTAAATAAGCATACTGGAAAAAAAATCACTATAGAATTGAATGTTTACTGGAGTTAATAATTATAATAGGAGAACTTGCGGGTAGGAAGAAAGCTTGAGAAAAGAATATATATATATATATATATATATATATATATTTTTGTAAGTTTGGTAGTACCTTCATTTTTCACTTTTTTCACTTTTTTTTTTTTTTTTTAACTTGATCTTCATCAACATGTCCAGATACATCACCCCAATCGGGGAAGGGAATTGAACTTCTGATGAGTGCTATAACAGCCCCCCTCATCACCGTTTAACCAAGACCCCAAGGAAAATAATATTATTTAGTAGGTAAATAATAATATTTCTTGTTCTTATTTCCTCTCTGTGCAATTATTTAAGTTTTTTTTTCTTCATATTAAATGGAGTAAGCTAGGGTTATTAAGGGATGTTAAAGACTCTGAGACCAGAATCTCATTTGGTTGTCCTTATCCTATGATAATACACACGGAACTTGAAGTGGTCCGGTCACTTACTGTAAGTGTTAATGTTCTTCTTTTTTGTCTTTAGTATACTTGAAAACAATGAAAAGAAGCTAGCAAACCAGTAAAGAGAATAATGAAATACCACAGGTGTACATTAATAGAAATAAGTGAGATGTAACACAACCTACAGGGTAAAGAAAGACTGTGGAAATTACTTTCTTGACATTACCAAAACATAAGCTAAATAGAAAAGCATGCAAGGGAGAATTCGTTGATAAGTGCGCTAACAAAGTTGAACATCCGTGCATGCAGGTAAATGCAACCATAATATAAATACTGTATATAGAATTTCCAACAATAGGAACAAAAAATGTGAGCTGAAGATTTAATCAATAAATGTGTAGAAAAAAACAGCAGAGAATGTATAATAATCTTCAGAGAAAACATTTTCAACATGGTAAAGTATAGATATATATTATATGCATCAAAACTCCATATAACACAAGAGTTTACTCATTAAAAAAAAAGACAATATAGTATCAGTCAGTTGTGCGGGTGTAAAACCCCGACCCTCTGGAGCAGTAATCTATTGCAACCGAAGGAATGTATCATTACAAGTACAGTTCTTTAAATACAACTATCATAGTTAACTGTTTATACAGAATGAGGCTCGTGGCCTAAACTAGAGAAAATAACCCTTACGCTCGTGAGAGCTAGGGTAATACTTAAATAAAACAAATATCAACCCCAACGAACAATAGCTTCAAGGGAAGCGACAGCCAGAACCTAAGACTTCAAGGCTGCCGCTCAAGAGCTTTAAGAGATAACTATGCATGGCCGAAAACTAAACTAGTCGATTGCCGACTTAGTGTTGAACCCAATAATTTATAGAGGTACCTGTGAACGAAGCGGGAACCTATTTAGAACTAGAAGCCTGGGATTAAGCTCATACTCCGGGCAGAAACTCTAAAAATAATTACAGAGACAAAAGTCACAATACCTGTAGCAAGGACAACAGAGGCGATTATGGTCACAAAGGCAAGGCAATACAACATATTTCCGCAATAATAAATCTCAGAATTCTTCGAGTAAAGAAACTTACCTGAGGAGTATGAGTCAAAGAAGGGTGTGCTAGAGCCAATTTGTAGAGAAAATGATAATTACAGTAAACGCCATGCACAATTCCAATGAAAAAAAATTAAACTCAGAGACCATATGTGTAACCAGAAGCAAACTAAGAAGTTTTATTCGGCATTAGTGCTGGTCATAGATCAGAACCAAAAGGGCTGATAGCAGCAGCTTACTAGTAATAAGGCCGGGCATTCTCTGCCGAGCAGACGCCTTCTAGCGGTGTGTTGCATTGGGCCGAAAAGGCCAAAGGAATCAAGCCGGTGGAGAAACCCTGGAGCTGCAGAGTAGCAACCCAAACCCTCGAACGAATGAATGGAAAAGGAGAAACGGTTACAAAGGATAGTCATTAGATAACCCTAATGCACGCTCACCGTCCGATCAAATCCAAATCGACGGTAGATGAGATGCCAAATGCCAACCAAGCCGGATAATGCAGGCCAACTGTGGAAGGGTCGAGAAATACCAGGGAAAATTTTAGGGGTGAATTTTAGCCCAAAGGCGAATTTTAAGGGATTTTAAATTTTAATAGGGCGAATTTTTTATATAAAACCCATTTTCTATAGTTTAATAAAGTTAGCCCAATAATTATTTTAAAAATAATTAATTATTAAATATTAGCCAACCAAAAAAAAAGGCGCATAAAACTGAAAAAATGAAATTCGCCTCCCATTTTTTTTGGTTGGAGCAAATTTCCATGGCATTCGCCTGGAATTACAGGGTCGGAGGGAGAGGTTAGAATGATTCGCCCCATTTTCACTGGTTCGCTGGTTCGTTGGAATTTAAGAGAGGTGGCTGGGGCTTTGTGTACAGTCTCGCCGATTTTCTTGCTGGCTGAGCGAGGGACTTGACCGACCCTCTCTGGTCCGTTAGGGCCTTTGTTTTTGACCTATGCGGGGTGGTTGGGCGCCTTGGGCTCAGATGTGGTGGACAAATAGCAGGGAACATATTCCATGGATTTATAATAAGCACATAGCCAGAAATATACATTTGAATTGATGTGTATATCGTTTGAATTTCTCGATATCCTAATTTCGGACTGAATTGACGATTATTTGGAGTGATACCCTCGTGCTTAGAAGTAGAAGTATTTAATGGCAAAATCCTCTTACGGAGTCTCAATGTTTACATATTAATGATAGGTATATGGCTTGAATCCCCAAGCTTCAGCGACCATCTGATGTCTCCAATCCCTTCACATTGTAAGGGAGTATGCCAAAGTGGTGAACAATTTCCTAATTCAACATGCAACAGGTAAAATGTACTCCATTGAAGTTCAGATTGCTGCATGATTTCTAACAGTCTTGTGATATAGCGATATTTTTGTTAGATATTTGAAGAAATATCACTGACAATTCCATGACTTATTTCAGGAAATTGATTGGTGCTAGGTATTATTTGAATGGACTGGAGGCTGAGAAAGGGGAAACGTTGAAAACAGTGAGTTCAGGGGTTAACAGAGAATATAGATCTGCAAGAGATAGCGCAGGGCATGGAAGCCATACTGCTTCTATTGCAGCTGGAAGATATGTGAGGAATATGAATTATAGTGGTTTAGGAGCTGGAGGTGCCCGGGGGGGAGCTCCACTGGCTCGAATTGCAGTATACAAAACATGCTGGGAATCTGGATGTTATGATTCAAACATATTGGCAACATTTGATAATACCATCAAAGATGGAGTGGATATCTTATCTCTTTCATTAGGTCCTGATCTTCCTGAAAGTGACTACTTCAGTGACACGATCTCACTGGGCTCATTCCATGCAACACGAAATGTTTTTACTGTTGTTTGCTCAGTCGGGAATGATGGGGGTTCTGCTTCTGCAACAAATCTGGCTCCCTGGCTTATTACAGTGGCTGCTAGCTCTACAGACAGGGACTTTATTTCTCTCATCAAATTAAGCCGGAATAATTCTACCTACCATGTAAGCTCTAATTCTTCTCATGATCAACCATTACCCAGGAGAACCATGGTTATAACTTCAGGGAACAATATCTCCTTATAAATTAACAACGATTACCAATTGCATGTTAACCCATAGGCAATAACGCCAACAATTCTCCTTCATGATTCATTTTTCTGATTTTTACTCTTAGATAGCATCCTCATCATCTTGCACAAGTAAGTTACATTTCAAGATATTTAAATTTCTTCTGGTAATAGTGTAGTATTGTTCTCCATTTCTTCAACTGGATTTCGTAGGAGACACATTGTCCTCTAGTGTTTGCATTCCCTCTCAATTCTTCAGTTATGAAAATTCCATATTTCTGGACTTCATCTTATTGTGGTTCCATGGGTGGAATAATTCCCCCATGTACGTGAGTCCAGTGAGCCTCCTGTCTGATAGTTTCATTCCTGCAAATCTTTGTAAAGGAAAAACTTCATATTTGTTTTCTAGAGTTGTCACCATTACACCATTTATTTCATATGGGAAGGTAAGTGAGTCCCTCCATAATAGAATATCGTATATTTGCAAAAGAAATTACTCAAAAATGTGATAAAAAAATTTAACCCACATGAAAAGAAGTGGCTAACAGTAATATGTAATTGTCAGGGTGAGAGTCTGAATATAGCAAAGATGAATGCGCCTGCGGAGCTATTGTCTGCGGCAAATGCACATGCAAAATACTTCACTCCTTACCAATCGAGGTATTTCAGGATAGAATCAGGCATAATGAAGGCAGTGCTTATTTAGTACCAGATCATTCTGTCTACTATGATCGATGGATGAGCTGTAACCCTCTGGCTTTTCGTGGTGGATTGTGCAGCTTCTGTCTAAACAACTCTTTAGATCCTTCTAAAGTGGCAGGAAAGATAATGGTTTGCCTGCATCCTGAAGACTCTTTTGAGTCAAGGATATCGAAAAGCCAAATAGTCCAAGCAGCTGGGGGATTGGGGATAATTCTCATCGATGAGATGGGCCAGAATCTTGCCATTCCTTTCATGATCCCTGGTGCGATTGTGGACAACAAAGTGGGTGCTAAACTTCTTGCCTATATCAACACTACCAGGTGCATCATCTGAGCAATATGACTGCAAGCACAATCGGTCAATCATTAAAAGCTATAAATACTTATGTTTTTCTATGATAGTCTATAATGACTTCACCCACATTTCATTTTTGAAGTGCCGTGAAATCAAAAGCTTGAAGAATTTTCCACAGTTTAAAAAGGGTAATAAGAAATAAATCTACCTTGGTAGGAACAGTGTTCATCAGTAATGAGGAATTAGAAGAGCTGCATCTCTTCTAATTTTGCAAATAACAGTATCAGTCAAGATAAACCCTTTTAATGGAATAAGCAAGCTTACCTATTAAGTCTTATCCCTGCATCATATAAGCCCATTGAAAACGTAGGCTGCTTTTTTCATGTCACTTTGATTAAAGGATCCAGACAGAGTTGCTTGTTTATTTGTTTCTTACACATTTGGTTTGCTTCGATTGACCAAATGAAGAGGTTTTTAATGTCTCAACAATCCGAAACTGTGTCAGGTTTCCTGGAGCCTATATCTTGCCTGCAGAAACAGTCTTCGGACTCAGACCAGCACCTCAAGTTTTATCATTCTCCTCAAAAGGTCCAAACAAACTAACACCGGACATCTTGAAGGTATGGGAAGTTGGATCTCTTGACCTCAATGCTTCAATTATCAGAAATTTCATTTGTAACCATCTGATGTTTTTCTGTTTCTTTTCTTCTTGGATAGCCTGACCTAACAGCTCCAAGGTTGAATATACTAGCTGCATGGTCACCAGTAAAGAAAGGCATGCATTTCAAACTTTCTTCAGGTACTTCCATGGCTTGTCCGCATGTGTCAGGTATAGCTGCACACCCATCTTGGACTCCATTGGCTATTAAGTCTGCCCTCATGACCACAGGTAAAGTAGCCTGTACATTTTCTATCTGAAAGCAGAATCTTAAAGGTTATAAAATCTTTGAGACCTGAAATATGTGGTTTTGTGTTGCAGCTAATGTGCTGGATAAAAATAAGAAAATCATGACTGCTGCTCCACGAGGAAGGACTGCAAACCCATTTGGCTTTGGAGCGGGACTTTTAAACCCTGTGAAAGTAGAAAATCCGGGACTTCTGTATGATGCTGGCCCTAAAGATTATATCAACTTTCTCTGTGGGATTGGCTATGATAATTCATCTCTTAGGCGAGTCACAGAAGATCATAGTGTATGCACAAAGTTCCGCACAACAGCTTCCAATCGCAATTATCCTTCCATATCAATTTCAAAATTCAATGGAAACATCTCGGTCGTCCGAACAGTGTCAAATGTAGGAAACACAACTAGTACCTATATAGTGAGGGTTTCTCCACCAAGAGGAATAAGTGTCCAGGTTGTTCCAAGTGTTCTGAAATTTAACTTCTATGGCCAAAAGATTTCTTTCACAGTGCGGTTCAAAAGGGTCATCCAAACTCGGGGATACGTATTTGGATCACTGTCTTGGGTAAATGGAAGACAAAGTGTAAGAATCCCTTTGGTGGTGGGCTGTTTCGCCTCTTAGGACTTGTATGGGATTCACTTTAACGTGAGTTGAATCTATCCTAGAGTAACATGGAATACTGAGGGAATTGATTAGTTATTTCTAAGGAAGGAAAGATGCACAGTTCTGGTTATTTTTTTGTGACAATAAGTGTTTGCAGAATATAACTTCTCATGGATCTCCGAAGAACAATTTGGAATTGCAAGATAGAAAGCTACGGACAGTCTTCTGTAGAGACAATGAAAATGAGGATCTCTGTATAGTTTGGAGAATCTCATTTGAAATATGCTTGTCAAGATTTCTTTCACAGTGCAGTTCAAAAGGGTCATCCAAACTCGGGGATACGTATTTGGATCACTGTCTTGGGTAAATGGAAGACAAAGAGTAAGAATCCCTTTGGTGGTGGGCTATTTCGCCTCTTAGGAATTGTATGCGATTCACTTTAACGTGAGTTGAATCTATCCTAGAGTAACATGGAATACTGAGGGAATTGATTAGTTATTTCTAAGGAAAGATGCACAGTTCTGGTTATTTTTTTGTGACAATAAGTGTTTTCAGAATATAACTTCTCATGGATCTCCGAAGAACAATTTGGAATTGCAAGATAGAAAGCTACGGATAGTCTTCTATAGAGACAATGAAAATGAGGATCTCTGTATAGTTTGGAGAATCTCATTTGAAACATGCTTGTCAAAATATTTGATGAAGCAGGAAAGAATGGCTTTGAACTTTATGGAGAATGCTTTTTCCTGGAAACCATCCTTGCAACAATTGCAAACAGACAACATATCTTATATGATAAATGGTGAGATAAGCAACGAAGTATTGGCTTGGTTTAGTTGGACAACAATTGAGAAAATTGAAAGGAGATTAGACGTGCTTTCTTTCAAAGCACTGCACAACTTCTCGAAGGCCAAACTATTAATCCAGATTCTTTACTATTGTATTGTTTTTCAGTTTGGTGTTGCCAATTTTCAATACAGAAGCATATGGTTCTTACGCCTGTAAGCCCAATTTCTCCTAAGGCAGGAATATACTTCAACTTTTGTATTACTTTTGGTCAATATTCATGTTAAGCTCTTACCAATTTTTTTTAAATTAGTGGAATTGGTAATTGGTGGTTAATTATAACTACTTTTACTATAACTTCTAAGTGATCTGCCCTGCATATAACACACAGCCATAACTTTGTAATGAAGGATTTGAACATAAAACCTTGTATTCAGATTTAATTTTTTTATGAACTTGCCAAGTGAAGTCACAGGGACCCGGGAGCTGTCTGCAAATAACATATTGTTGCATATTGTTTGTGAAGGATCATTCCTTTTCTTGGGTTTTACAGCATTATTTAATACTATTTAAGATGTTATCAGACGGAGAGAACTTTACTAATTGGTATTGATGATTGGAGCACTTTTTTGAGAAAAAATAATTCAGTTCAATTTTTTTCCCAATCAAGCATCCACTCTCTATTTTGTATGTTAGGGCAAGATTTTTTTTTTTTTCCCTTATGTAATCAAGCATCCACTCTTTAGCTTGTATTTCAAGGTAAGATATTTTTTTATACTGATATAATATGTCACAATATCACTTTTTGAATTTAGATGGAAAATAACAATTATTCTTTCTAATTAATAAATTAGAATGACAATTCAGTTTAATTTTTATAATGGGTTGTCAATTACGTAACATAATAGTTTGGATGGCAGTTTTTGTTGAAATCTGGTAATTTTTTTTTTTTTAAATTAGGTAGTTGGAATGTTTTACGGTGAAAATGGATTCAACACCATCAAAAACCCCCAGAACACTCAAAATACTGCCCCTAGAACACTCAAAATACTGAAATTTAACCACTGTAACCTAGATTTTCAAAAATCTTTGCCACAATTTTTCATAATCTTACTGATCTTATTCTATTTTACAATATCAAAAACCTCCTATAATTAAGAAATTTAAAAATTGTTTTAGAAAAATCAGCTAAATTTCTGTGTAAGTTTAGCTAAATTTCTGTGTTTCTTGGATGGTCTGTGCGCCATTGATTTTCGCCTCTTTACCACCAAATAAGAGAGGGAGCATTTATCAAGTTGTTTGTCGCATGCAACCAAACAAGAGGGGCAGAGGATGCATGACAGACCTGACAATTGAACAAAATGCCCCAACCTCCTCCAGTTGGCAGGGAAGGCAGGCCGGAGTGGAGACCTCGAAATGCAAGGGAATCTTTGGGACCAATGCCATTCAAGCTAGTAGGAACTTGGTCTGCAATAAGACCAGTAGAGGAATGTGCTGCAATTAGTTTAAGAATTTTTTTATTTTTAGAAGTCTTCCGAGGCAGAACTACAGGACATATTGAGGAAGTGCCAACCTGACAGATGGAGCTAGGCAGACTGCCAGGTCAGATCCTGACTAACAAGCGCCTTGATAGCTGTCAAATTCACAGTAACAAGATGTAAGATATAGATGTCAATATTCAAGTAAGGTGTGCATAAATGTTGGAATAATTCCTTCTTCCTTGAAATTTATTCTTGGATGGCCTTATCCCTAGCAGCGAAAGGCTTCCATTTATAGTTGTTACACTTATGGTGGAGAAAATGGTAACCAGTGGATGGATTTTGAAGTCTACTCTGAAACTTGTCCAAGGTTTCTTGGATGGAAACAGGTGGGTGTTTTATTTGGCATGTAATGGAAATATATAAATTTTGTTTGGTGAAAATGGTAACTGGTGCATAAATGTTGGAATCTATTTTGAAACATATTGAAGGTTTTTTTGGATGGGAGCAGTTGCTTTTTTTATTTGGGATGGAGATCTATAAATTGTGTTTGGTGGCAACATAGTTGTTGGGAACAAGCACGTTGGCAATTGATTGTGAGTAAAAGTCGAGCATAAAATTTACAAAATTTATACTAGACCTGGATTGAGCTATTCAGTGTAACTGCTTCTCTAATTAAGATTTTATCTCTGGTTGAAAGCATTTATCTCCATAGAATGACAATGGATTTATGAAAGAGCATGGATTTATGAAAGGGCATATATTTGTATATCAGTAAGACTAAAAAATCAGTTTCTAATTGTAGTGATAAATTGTGTTTGGTGGCAGCATAGTTGTTGGGAGCAGGTTAACAGTTGTTTGTGACTAAAAGATGTGCTGGAAAGTCCGTAAAATCCTACTAGACTTGGATTGACCTGCTTCAGTGGAACTTCTTTTCTAATTAAGAGTTTATCTCTGGTTGAAAACTCTTATCAATAGAGAGTGATGATGTGTTTCTATGTAGGTGGTTGAAAACGCTTATCGATAGAGAGTTATGATGTGTTTCCATGTAGGGGGTATGTGTTGATGAGAGGCATATCTATGTATATCAGTAAGACTGAATAATCCATTTCTAATGGTAGTGACGAATCTAGTATGTATCTGCCAATATGCTTTGGAAAGCATTTGAAATTGTAAGCATGGACCACTATGAAGATATTTTGGAGCTTTTAATGAAACTTTATCAAGCATTATGTGAATAGTCAGTTGCATATATACAGTGTACTGTAAATGGACGAGTCTTGCAGACTAAGCTGCTTAACTTTATTACTGTTTTCATACCGCATCTTTCAACATTGAACATGCATATCCCTTCTTACACATTCTAGTTGTTGGAATGTTGAAGTATTTTATGCAGCTTTGATTTTAATATCTGCTATTGAATGATTATTCTATGGATGATATGTTTTTTTTGCAGTTCAGGAGAGTTGTTTTATTCATTTATGGATTTTGGTGCTTATTTATTTAGCATTCTTGCGTTCTGTGCTTTTGTGTTATTGTCTGGCTTTGTGTTCAGTGCTTTTTCTTCTCTGCCTCTGCTCGTTCACATTTCCACCTTATAATGTGCTTCTCTTTGAAGTTGTTCTAGTTTAGAACACTTTTTCCTTGGAATTCTAGTTCACTCCATTTGTTTGCTCTCTCTTGCAGGATGTATTTACTCTCTCCTTGCTTGTTTTATATGGCTCTACTATTACTGTACATATGTATATTCTTCAATTTGAAATCAAAATTGCTCTACTTGTTACCACTACTTTTCTAACTAACAAAACATTCATTTTTTTTTTGCAGTTATGGAGAGAAGTTGTTTTGCACATTTATGGATTTCAGTGTTTTTGTGCTTAGCGCTCTTGCATTCTGTGCATGTGTTATTGTCTGGCTTTGTGTTCAGTGCTTTTGCTTTTAGTAGAATCTCCCTTCAATAAATGCTTCTCTGCCTCCACTCATTCACATTTCCATCTTATAATGGCTTCTCTTGGAAGCTGTTCTAGTTCACTCCACTTGTTTGGTTTCTTTTGCAAAATGTATTTGTTCTCTTTCATTCCCTGTTTTATATGGCTCTACTATTATTATAGATATAATATTGTTCAATTTAAAACAAGATTGAAAAATAATGGCAAACTTATCAAATACATATATAACCAAAACAATCCCTTGAATATAAGAGACAAAAGGTCTAAAGGCTACTTGCTAGCACTACTTCTCTATCTAGCAGTCAAAGGTCCATTTTAAATTCTTGCAATCAGAACCCACCTGCAGGTTAATTACCTCCAATCAAAACCCACCTACAAGTTAATTACTTGAGAAACAATTGCAACAATCGCCCTCACGAAATGTGACATCATCTTGCCCAAGGCATACACATTAGTCCACTTTGCAGCAATTCATAAAAGGTTGGTGAAGACCTTGAATAGTCTGCATACCCCATCAAGGAAGAAGCTATCTTCAATGCACTCGAATTATCTTTCTTGTCTTAATGGTAAGAAAATATGGCTAAACACGTTCCTAGAGTCGTTACTGGAAAGTCAATAACCATATCATTTAATTTCTTCTGGGTGCACAGTAAAGGCATCTTTTTTGTCATCGGTAGGTGCCACTACTAATGGGACTATTGCCCGTGAGAAAATTGAATTTGTTTTCGTTGCATGCGTGTATTATGGTGATTTTTGTATAAGTAAAAGATAATCAATAAATACACTTCACCCCTATCCCGTGCCCTGTGTATCTATTATTTTCAAATTTTTCCTTTGTTGAAATGTTTGCCAGTGCCTTTCACTGTAGAGGCTTTTGCAAGAACAACCGACCTTATCCAGAACTCAAAGTGAATAGAGATCTAACGTGGGCTCCTTTTGTAGCTTCCTCCTCTCTGTTTTAACTCTTAATACATTTCATTTTACATTCTTTATTTGAAGTCTCAATTTTGTTTGGCCAAGTTCTCCGAATTTTTTTTAGAATTGTTTGAATCGCATCATATCGCCCAAGGAACTTCTAGTCGTATTAAAAGGTTCTAAACTATGGCTGCTGCTCAATGTTCGATGTATTAGAAGGTTCTAAGCTTCTTTTTGTACTCAAATAAATACTAGGCTAGGTTGTTGATTTTTTGGTTTTGGGTTTCTTCTTGCGAGGTAGCTTGCCTTTTAGCAACAACATTCAAGGTAGGAACAACATTCAACATTACCTTGTTAAATTTCCATGAAAAATTTACAACTACTTAGATGAATATCTGATAATTGAAACTAGTTAACTTTCACCAAGATACAATGCCTTTTAGCAACTTATAAGCAGTGGAATAAAAGACACAGAGATAAAAACACATCACACAATTGACACGCTTTTCTCTGGAAACCCAACAGGGAAAACCTACTTGCTTGATGTGGCTATTTTATCGATTGTACTTGGAGCAATTGAATCTATTACAAAGCAATATGTCTCTCTTGAGAAAGCATTATGCTTCTCACACAAATATCAGCTAATCATTAGAGAACCTTTGAGGTCTAAAATGGGCCTCCTAAGAAAAATTTACAACCAAAATAAACTTTATAATAACCAATAGGATTCAAGATGATGATGTCAACCATGGGGGCTAAAAAAGTAAAAAGATTAAAAAGTAATAAAATAATAAAACTACATTTTCAACTTATCTCCCAAGTTTTTACTCAAATTTCGAGCGGGAGTATTCTTTGGATGCAAAATTTAATTCCTCATCCAAGGAGTACTCATGTTCCATACTTTCGATGGACCCTGCTACACGAAAAATGAGAAATACATGAAAAAACGTGATTGAAACTCTAGCGCTAGCCTTTTTGATTGATCTATGCTCTAGCCTAATTGATCAACTTGGTGTTGGTCTTTATACTGATCTCTACTTTGATACCATGTTAAATTTCCATGAAAACTCTGCAAATACTTAGATGAATAACTGATTGTTGAAAATGTAGCGAGCAAGGTATTCAGTTGCACGCATTAACGAGGGTGAAAACTGTTTCAGTGATAATTGACTTCATGACATCCATGAACAACTTGCCAGTAATTGATATCTGGCCAGATTTGTCATGCCTATAGAACAAGATGGTTCTTTGGGTTATATTTTATTTGGAATTAGAAGTTATAACTACCAGATTTGAAAAGATGCATATACAGAAAATGTATCTCTCCTTGTACAAATTTAAAACAAGACATCATTTGTACAACAATACTAGGAGAGCATTGGCAAGTTCTAGAGTGGACCTCCTCTCCAATCAATGGAGCTATCAGGTAAATACAGGGTGCCACTGCTACTACTTGTGGGATTCTGCTACAAACAGATTCATGGCATGGCATGGGCATGACATGGGGAATTCCGAATGGTGTTTTTCTAATGGTTCTCTTCATGTTGATGGTTATAATTTTAACAGATTCAGTAGGGTGGATGCAACTGGCACATATTCCTTTCAATATCCAGATTTTGAAGGCACGAGAAGGAATAATATTTTGAAGAAGTGAGAAGCAGTTCACCTTATTATAGTTACCATGCTAGGTCTTCCTTTAAGATATTCCCAGCATCAAATCATTTCCATAAATATGGTTGTGTAAGAGTCGTGATGGTGTTGGAATGTAAATTATGTTTCCATAGTTGAACATCTGAAGTATTTTGCGATATTGTTATTGTACCATGGCACCTGGATCAGATCTAATGTTTATCAACACTTTTTTAATAGCATGTTTTCTTTTCTTCCCATTGTTGTTCATTTCTCCTCAAACTCCTCTCCAACCTCAATATCAGTGCTAGTAGTAGCATGAGCAACAACACTACAATTAGCAGAACTAGAAGAACGCGTTTTCCAAACTGCACGAGAACTACTTCCCTCACGAGTCACCATGTGCCATGCTTGGTCTTGGTGGTTCTCTTCCTTCTACTCTTGGTTCAACTACCATATCTTCATTGGAACCAACACCCCGAACTCCACTAGAAAACGATTCACCATTTTGTAGTAGTGATTCGCCATTTGTATTGGTGATTCGCCATGATTTTACAAGATAATATAATCTCATGAGAAATTCGCCAAAAAATTATATATACATATTATATTATTAATAAAATCACCTTCCATTTTTCCTATGTATCATGGGGATTCACCCATTTATTATATATATAAATTTAGGGGGGTTCTTAAAATTTTCCCTGAGAAATACAATTTGTAAATACCCTTTGTACATTAAAAATCCAATGATATTAATTGCCATGATGATGTCAAGGCAAGCAATCATGTGGGCATGATGCAATCGCATCGAATCTCTATTGAAGAAATTATTAAACCAATGTTTGCGTAAGTTAAATGTCAAGGTTTTATAAATCTATAGTATAGTACCCAGATTACATTGCGTGCACATATATATTAATAGCACCATAGCAATAATATTCGGGAGAAAGACATTCAAAACCCAAGCCTCGAAAATGTAACGAATTGATATTTGATGCAATGTTAATTGCCATAAGGTCTTTGCTTGGTTGATATAGTTAATGACTCGCGGATAAACAGTACATGCATACAATATATATATATATATATATATATATATATATATATATATATATATATATATATATATATATATATATATATATATTTACTTATGTTAATTTATTTTAACATGGTTGGATTGACATGTTACAAGTGGTATCAGAGCAGCGTTACAAAGCTGGGACCCTATGGGTCAACTAACGTCAAATTGTGTGTTTACTAATGCACAGTCAGATGGAAAGGTTAACATGACAAATGAGAAGGACACCCTTACAGCAGCCACCTCGAAATGCTGAGGAGACCCAACCCCAACAGGAAAGGAATCCCAAAATGTGGGTTCAGTTGGGGGTGGAACAACATCAAAAGGCTAGCAGGCTGTTAGAAGAGCAACAACATCAAACCAACAAATTGTTAACAACGGTGAAAAAGCTGCAAGAAGAAATGGAAAGAGTACAAAATGATAATGCAAGGTTGATGCAGGAGCAGGAGAGAATTTTGAAGAGTCTCTCAGATAAACAAAACCAAAGAATCGAGAAGCCTAGCAATGATAGAGAATCTTAGGAAGGAAATGAACAACAAACAGGAGATCATGATACAAGCCGAAAAAAAGAAGTCTGTCTCAGCGAAGTAATCAAAATAAAAATTTTAATGAAGCTGAATCTGATAATGAGACAGAACAAAAGGAAAGTAAAAAGCAAAAGATAGAGTTGCACGGTGAATTTAGAAAGATAAATCCACCCACATTTGATTGAGTGGAAGAAGAGGTAGCTGAGGCGTGGTTGATTAATATGAACAAGTATTTTCAAGTATATGATTATAACAGTAAAATTAAGGCCCGATTAGCTATTTACCAGTTAAGAGAGAAAGCCACCTTGTGGTGGGAAGAA
Organism: Pinus albicaulis; assembly: GCA_034641835.2. Taxonomy (NCBI): domain Eukaryota; kingdom Viridiplantae; phylum Streptophyta; class Pinopsida; order Pinales; family Pinaceae; genus Pinus; species Pinus albicaulis. The sequence goes on from CM076569.1 coordinate 913,600,030, forward strand.
GTGAAAAACGTTCGCGGAATAGAAGATCAAGATGTAACGTGGGATAGGTTTCAACAGTATTTTAAAGATAAGTACCTGACAGAGCGATTTTATTATGAAAAAGCTCGAGAATTCCACAATTTGAAACTCGGACAACTGACTATGGACGAGTTTATCACTAAGTTTATTTCATTACTGCGTTACGTACCTTACTTAAGGGATGAGAAAGCTAAAGTACAAAGGTTCCTGAGTAGTTTACCCACTCATATGAAGGAACACATAGAATTTGTAAATCCCAAAACAATGGATGAGGCCATTAGAAAGGCCAGAATGTGCTGTCAGCAAGCTAAAGCCAAGACAGATCAAGGAAAAGGATGGCAGCCAAGGAAAGAAAACAAGAGTAGTGCTAGTTTTAAAAGAGGGAAATTCAGTAATTTTAAAAGCACAACAAAGAGCTCAGTCAGTAGGCAGTTTGGTAAGAACCACCAGAGGGTAAGGTGGCATGTAGAAGATAAGACCGTTGAAGCTTCTAGTAAACCGGAGCAACCTCAAAACCAAAAGCCACCTCTACAGTGTTGGGGTTGTGGAGAGGCACACTATTACCGAAACTGCCCACAGCGGGGTAGAAATGAAGCGGTAACCAATCTGCAGGAAGCCTCAACAGTGAGAGATGTTGCTCGAAACATACCCAGAATTAATGCAGCATTGGAGGATTGACAAGCTGATTACCAACCTACCATGATTGAACTAGAAGGTAAACTGTTATCTCAAACTGTTTCTGTTTTGGTAGATCTGGGAGCAAGTTTAAGCTATATAAGTCCTAAATTAGTAGAGATTTGTAAATTAAAAAGTAAAAAATTTAGGAAATCATGGTTAGTCCAGTTGGCTACTGGAGCCAAGAGAAAAGTTAGCGCCCAAATACCAAATTTTGCACTACAAATTGATGGACAACAACTAACTGTGGATTTGAATTTTTTGCCCTTGGGATCTTATGATGTGTTGCTTGGTATGGATTGGTTGGAAAAGCATTGGACTCTAGTAGATTGCAAAGAGAAGATTATCTACTACAGAAATCAGGATGGAACCCGTCAGGAAATTCAAGGAATTAAGAAACCTGTACAGTTGCGCCCAATTACAGCTTCCCAAATGGGAAAATGTATGAGGAAGGGATGTCAACTGTATGCTATACAAGTGGGTTTTTCTGATTCTAAAGAAAAATCTCCTATGCTAGAAAATATACCTATAGTGCAGGAATTCAAGGATGTATTTCCAAAATAAATACCAAGATTGCCACCTAGAAGGGATATAGACTTTACAATTGAATTGCTGCTGGGAGCATCACCGATTTCAAGAGCACCCTATCGAATGAGTGTGCCATAATTAACTGAGTTAAAAATGCAACTTCAAGAATTATTAGACAAGGGATATATACGACCAAGTGTATCTCCCTAGGGAGCACCTATATTGTTCGTTAAAAAGAAGGACGGAACCATGCGTATGTGCATGGATTACCGTTAGTTAAACAAATTAACCGTCAAGAACAGATATCCCCTACCACGAATTGATGATCTGTTTGACTAGGTAATAGGAGCTACTGTATTTTCAAAAATTGATTTGAGATCAAGTTATCATCAAATCCGGATCAAAGATGAAGATATACACAAAAATGCTTTTCACACAAGATATGGTCACTATGAATTCGTGGTGCTACCTTTCGGGCTGACTAATGCACCAGCCACTTTTATGAGACTGATGCATAGTATCTTTCACCCATATTTAGATAAATTTGTGCTAATTTTCATTGACGACATTCTGGTCTATTCTAAGAATGCGGAAGAACACAAGGAGCATTTGCGAATGGTACTAGAGATGTTAAGAAAGCATCAGTTATATGCGAAATTTAGCAAATGTGATTTCTTCAAGGAAGAAATACAATATCTAGGACATGTGATATCTGCGGAAGGTATAGCAGTGGACCCAGAGAAAATCAGAACTATCATGGAATGGAAAGTGCCACAAAATGTGGCAGATATAAGATCATTTATGGGACTTGCTGGTTATTACCGGCGAATTATTAAAGGATTTTCAAAGATTGCATTCCCTATTACCTCTCTGCAGAGGAAGGGAAAAATATTTAAATGGACAAAAGAATGTCAAGACAGCTTTGAAAAGCTGAAACAATTATTAACATCAACACTAGTGTTAAGTGTAGCTGACCCAAATAAGGAATTCGAAGTTTGCACGGATGCATGTAAGGAGGGTGTTGGGGAAATTTTATCACAAGAAGGAAAGGTAATTGCATATGAATCTCATAAGTTAAAAGATCATAAGTAGCGATACTCAGCTTATGATTTAGAGCTAACTGCAGTTGTGAACGCCCTCCGGGTGTGGAGACACTACTTACTTGGGAAAAGATTTGTGTTGAAGACAGATCATAGCAGTTTAACTAGCTATTTCAAACAAGCTGATTTAAACTCCCGAAAAGAAAGGTGGAATGCCTTCTTGAGCGAGTTTGACATTGACATGCAGCATGTAAAAGGAAAGGAAAACAGGGATGTGGATGCATTGAGCAGTAAGCTACATAACATCTATGAATTATATGTTAACGAAGTTGAATGCAGATTCCTAGATCAAATCAGAAAAGAGGCAGGAAAAGATCCTGAATATGAATTTTTGTGGCAGCAAGCACAGGAATCTAAAGAATAAGGAAAGTTGGGAGATTATGAAATCAACCAGGATGGATTGCTGGTTTTCAAGAAAAGAATATTCATCCCAAATAGAATCGAGTTGAAGACTCTAATATTGGATGAATATCATAGAAGCAATTATGCAGGGCATCCTGGATACCAAAAGATGTTGACAGCAATAAGAAAGGACTACTGTTGGCCGGGTATAAGAAAATATATAGCAACCTATCTAAACAAGTGTTTAGAGTGCCAGCAGGTGAAAGTGGAACACCAACATTCGGCTGGGTTAATGCAACCTATACCAATTCCTGAATGGAAATGGGAATTGATTTCGTTAGATTTCATCACTGGACTACCAAGATCAAAACGAGGTAATGAATCAATAATGGTAGTAGTAGACCGATTGAGTAAATCGGCACACTTCATACCAGTTCAATCCACATATAAGACAGTAAAGATAGCAGATTTATTTATGCGGGAGATTTTTAGACTGCATGGCATTCCTAAGACTGTGATTTCAAATAGGGATGTAAAATTTACATCAGATTTTTGGAAAGCACTGCTTATGGGTTTAGGGACTCAAATTAATTTCAGTACTGCGTACCATCCACAAATGGACGGGAAAATAGAACGAGTAAATCAAGTGCTGGAAGACATGTTGAGAATGTACGTTATGCAGCAACCGACTAAGTGGGAAGAATATTTACACTTAGTAGAATTCACATATAATAACGGTTATCAAGAATCATTAAAAATGAGTCCGTTTGAAGCCCTATACGGGCGACAGTGTAGAACTCCTATCAATTGGAGTAGTCCCGAGACCAAGCTCATGCTAGGATTAGACATGCTAGTGGAAATGGAGTTAGAAGTGAAGAAAATCAGACAGAATTTAAAAGCAGCTCAAGACAGGCAAAAAAAGTACGCAGATAAAAAGAGATCATATCGTGAATATGAAGCGGGGGATCATGTGTATGTGAGAATTAAGCCAAAGAAGAGCACGTTAAGATGGGCATCTTGTGCAAAACTAGCTCCCAGATTTTGTGGTCCTTTCCAAATACTGGAAAGAGTAGGGCCAGTGACGTATCGGTTGGCCCTTCCCAGCCATATCCGAGTACATAATGTTTTCCATGTATCATTATTAAAGCGATATATTCATGATTCGAGACATATAATCCATTGGTAGAACATTTAGGTTGTGGATAAGCACAATAGTTAAAATATTACATGTTAAAGACTTATGTAAACTAATACAAATTCTATTGTATGCAGGTAGAACCAGACGGAGAATTTCTGGTTGAGCCTCACAGTATAATCAACCAGAGGGAAATCATGCTCCGGAAATGAGCCATCACCCAGGTTAAAGTGCAATGGAGGCACTTTGGCCCGGAAGAGGCCACCTGGGAGGACGAAAGTTTTGTATAGGAAGCATATCCTGAACTTTTTGATAATTTGGAGAAAACCGAGGACGATGTTCTCTTTCAGAGAGGGAAAACTGTAACCACTTCCTTAGTGGCTGAAAAATTTGTTAAGCTGTTGTTAAGAAGTAAACATTATTGTTGTTTTATTTTATTAAACAAAATATTTGAAAAAAAACAATTAAATTTGGTTTTGAAATAAACGATTACTTGTGAAATTAGTTTCATAAGTAAAGACTAGTAGTAGAAGTAAATTCAATATTAGGAGTTAGTTGAACAGGAAAAAAGTTCCACTGTTACCCAAAGAATCTTTGAAATAAAGAGGAGATTTTCAGGAGCTTTGGGGGTTCTATTGGAGAACTGAGAAATGAATGGTCATCCTGAGAAGTAAATCCCTATAGGGAAATTTACAGTGGAGTCCTTTTCACTGGGATTAGAAAATTGGACCGGATTGTCCCGAAATTTTCTTCCAGATTTCTGTAATCAACGAAGACTCAGTATTGGAGCTCGGGGGAGAGTTGGAGGACGTAATTTCCCCACTCATGGAAGGGAGGAAATCACACATCAGTCAGAAAATATTATACAGATGAGTAGAAATCTGTTGTTTCTTATATTAGTAGTCTTTTCTGGTTATTTGTTCCTAAATAAGCATACTGGAAAAAAAATCACTGTGGAATTGAATGCTTACTGGAGTTAATAATTATAATAGGAGAACTTGCAGGTAGGAAGAAAGCTTGAGAAAAGAATATTATTTAGTAGGTAAATAATAATATTTCTTGTTCTTATTTTCTCTCTGTGCAATTATTTAAGTTTTTTTTCTTCTTATTAAATGGAGTAAGCTAGGGTTAGTAAGGGTTGTTAACAGAGACTCTGAGACCAGAATCTCAGTTGGTCGTCCTTATCCTATGATAATACACGGAACTTGAAGTGGTCCGGTCACTTATTGTTAATGTTAATGTTCTTCTTTTCTGTCTTTAGTATACTTGAAAACAATGAAAAGAAGCTAGCAAACTAGTAAAGAGAATAATGAAATACCACAGGTGTACATTAATAGAAATAAGTGAGAAGTAACACAACCTATAGGGTAAAGAAATACTGTGGAAATTACTTTCTTGACATTACCAAGACAGAAGCTAACTAGAAAAGCATGCAAGGGAGAATTCGTTGATAAGTGCGCTAACGAATTTGAACATCCGTGCATGCAGGTAAATGCAACCATAATATAAATATTGTATATAGAATTTCCAACAATAGGAACACAAAATGTGAGCTGAAGATTTAATCAATAACTGTGTAGAAAAAAACAATAGAGACTGTATAATAATCTTCAGAGAAAACATTTTCAACATGGTAAAGTATAGATATATATTATATGCATCAAAACTCCATATAACAAAAGAGTTTACTCATTAAAAAAAAAACACAATATAGTATCAGTCAGTTGTGCGGGTTTAAAAACCCGACCCTCTGGAGCAGTAATCTATTGCAACCGAAGGAATGTATCATTACAAGTACAATTATTTAAATAAAACTATCATAGTTAACTATTTATACAGAATGAGGCCAGTGGCATAAACCAGAGAAAATAACCCTTACACTCGTGAGAGCTAGGGTAATACTTAAATAAAACAAATATCAACCCCAACGAACAATAGCTTCAAGGGAAGCGACAACCAGAATCTAAGACTTCAAGGCTGTCGCTCAAGAGCTTTAGGAGATAACTATGCATGGCCGAAAACTAAACCAGTCGATTTTCGACTTAGTGTTGAACCCAATAATTTATAGAGGTACCTGTGAATGAAGCGGGAACCTGTTTAGAACTGGAAGCCTGCGATTAAGCTCGTACTCTGTGCATAAACTCTAAAAATAATTGCAGAGACAGAAGTCACAATACCTGTAGCAAGGACAACATAGGTGATTATGGTCACGAAGGCAAGGCAATACAACATATTTCCACAATAATAAATCTCGGGATTCTACGAGTAAAGAAACTTACCTGAGGAGTATGAGTCAAAGAAGGGTGTGCCAGAGCCGATTTGTAGAGAAACTGATAATTACAGTAAACGACATGCACAATACCAATGAAATAAAATTAAAATCAGAGACCATATGTGTAACTGGAAGCAAACTAAGAAGTTTTATTCGGCATTAGTGCTGGTCATAGATCAGAACCAAAAGGGATAACAATGGCAACTTACCAGTAATAAGGCCGGGCATTCTCTGTCGAGCAGACGCCTTCTAGCACTGTGTTGCATTGGGCCGAAAAGGCCAAAGGAATCAAGCCGGTGGAGAAACCCTGGAGTTGCAGAGCAACAACCCAAACCCTCGAACGAATGAATGGAAAAGGAGAAACGGTTACGAATGATAGTCATTAGATAACCCTAATGCACGCTCACTGTCCGATCAAATCCAAATCGACGGTAGATGAGAGGCCAAATTCCAACCAAGCCGGATAATGCAGGCCAGCTGTGGCAGGGTCGAGAAATACAATTTGTAAATACCCTTTGTACATTGAAAATTCAATGATATTAATTGGCATGATGATGTCGAGGCAAACAATCATGTGGGCATGATGCAATCGCATCGAATCTCTATTGAAGAAATTATTAAACCAATGTTTGCGTAAGTTAAATGTCAAGGTTTTATAAATCTATAGTATAGTACCCAGATTACATTGTGTGCGCATATATATTAATAGTACCATAGCAATAATATCCGGGAGAAAGACATTTAAAACCCAAGCCTCGAAAATGTAACGAATTGATATTTGATGCAATGGTAATTGCCATAAGGTTTGTGCTTGTTTAATATATTTAATGATTCACGGATAAACAGTAAATGCATACAATAAATAATTTTTTTTTTTTGTTTTTACTTGTGTTAATTTATTTTAACATGGTTGGATTGACATGTTACACAATGATCCAGATTTATGAAGGAACGTAATGATCTAGATTTGTGAATTTGCTTCCATAGATAGGGACGCACCCTGTGACTTCAAGGATATGGCCTAAAGAGAAATGGGGTTCATACTAAGCTAATAATTCTACATTTCCTAATTGTGCTTACCTTAGTAGCACCATGGTTAATACTTTCATAAGGGTACTAATTTGGGTCTTAATGGCCAACTAGATTTTATCTTGTAACTTTCTTTAATGCTAATGTCAAAAAATCGTTGTTGAGTTTACTCATATTCTGTGCACCCATCACATACTTGTATTTTCACTTTTTTTACTATTAATATATTTACTTAATTAACTTTCAATATATTTTTACTACTAACTTATTTACTTAATTAAGCTTCAAAATGAAATTAGTTTTACTCTACTAAATACAACTTCAGAGGAAAACTAACTAAACTAACCTTCTACATAGTTTATTTATACTATAGTACATATATTATATGAAAACATTCACCACACCACTTCTGAGCCTTCTATGCTTTCAAATGACTCCTATTCACTAACCCATTCATTAGCTAACCTTTTAACTTAGATAGATCCACTACCTTAATTTTAATAATAACGGAATCGTGAATGGTCCTATCCATCTCATCCTAATTTTTTCATCTATTTTTTTTTTAATTCTCATTTGTTACGTTTGACATTTGCCTTTTTAGACTAGCTTGGTTATTGGTATGCAAAAGATCTCTTGGTTGGACAACTACATAACTGCCTACATAACTGCTTGAATGTAGTAAATTTCCAATATATGTGATGTGATTTTTCGTTTTTAGTTTTAAGAATTATATTTTAAATTTCAAATCTTTGTATATTTTTACTCGTTCGTCAAATTAATTTTCTTTGTGTATATTTAGCTTGGAGTTTAAAGGAAAGGAAAATTGTTTCTTAAGAAAATTGAATAAAAGGGTTTAGTAAATATTTTGAATGATATGTGCTTAGTGGAAAAAGCTAGAATATTTTAGTAAAATTTATAAGAAAATGGTAAATTATTTTTTGGAAGTATTTATTTGTTTTTAAATTTTTATTTGATTTAACTAAATTATTTATGGGCATCATAATATTTTTATAATTTTTGTAATTTATAATTAAGACTAATAATGCTGATATAACTATAATTATTATGGATATTTTTTTATATTTCATATGAGGTAAGTATTTGTCTTTATCTTACTTGTTTGGTCAAAAAAAAACTTTTATTAAAAATATATTTTAATTATTTTATTATATTTTTAAAATTTTTATATTAAAATAAATTTCTAATAATAAAAAAAATATTTTCTAACTTTTCTTAGAAATCAAATTTGTTTTTTCATTGCTTGTTGAGAATTTTTATGTGGTTTTAAAGTAATTTATCACAAAAAAACATTAATTAAAAAAACAAAACTAATAATGACATCTTGACAAAGTTTCCATTACATTTAGGGACTTTACTAAAACAAAAGCATCAACATTTATTTTTATAGTTTTTATTGTGTTGTCTATCATTAATTTTAATTTTTATTTATTTCCAATAATTTCTCATGAAATTATTAAGAACTAAATCTCACACAAATCAATTTCTCAATATTGTAAAATAAATATGCTTCTTTTATGTTAATTTATCTTGATTCTAATTTATTTAGTATTAAATATACAATTTAAATACTCAGTGGATATACTCTGGTATGTTATAATATGAGTATCAAGGATCCTCGGACCCATGTATAAGAACTGAGGTTTTCCATGTTCATTTTTTAATATGAGAATTTTTTTACATAGTATTAATCTTCTTTTTATTTTAGTTATAATTTCTACCATGTTCATTTTTTAATATGAGAAATTTTTTACATAGTACTAATATTCTTTTTATTTTGGTTATAATTTCTACCATTAATTACTTTTTTCATAGGAGGTAGGTACTAAGCAGCAACTTTGCATGTTACACTTGGTTAATGTATTTCTTAAGTTGAAGAAGAGATCAATTAACATAGATCTCAATGCCTATGGGAAGTTACAAGGGGGTTCTGAGAAGTTTCCTATATTATCTCAATTTATTGTCCATATTTTTTATTTGGTAGTTGAACTACCTAAATGGTAGCAGTTATGAGAAGGAATGGGAGTGGTACCAAATTGTTCTAGAGGTATGGGTTATGTACATATTATTTAGAATTTGGATTAATAGTGCAACTATTAAATTTTGTAGTATGTTCTATGCTTGCAACAATTACTTCAATTTCTTATCATCATTGACAGTAATTGTAGATAAAACATCAACAAGATGTACAAGAAGATGTGATTTGATTTGATTACAACTAATGGTCCCAATTATATACCTAGGTAGGTACCCATTCATGAATGGTCATGTCCTTGGAGACATGACTCTTCAACACTAATGATTAGTTAGTTAATCATTACTTGTGATTGATATTATTTTTAATTATTTTAATTGTTTATATATATATATATATATATATATATATATATATATATATATATATATATATATATATATATATATATGTATGTATGTATATATATATATATATATATATATATATATATATGTCTGTATGTATCTATATATATATATATATATATATATATATATATATATATATATATATATATATATATATATATATATATATATATATATATACATACATATATATATATATATATACATATATACATACATACATACATATATATACACACACACACACACACACACACACACACACACACATGCTTATAGGAAGGGGAATTAGCCTGCACTCTTTAAAAACTACCCAATGAAGGAATCCATGTTCTCACATTGATTAGAGTGCATGGGGTTAGAGTAAGTGGATGGTAGGAAATGAATTTCAGTAGTGAACGTAAGGAGAGGAAGAGTGTGTGAGTATGTGAGTGGAGAACGACAAGGGAAGGTTGAGGATAGTGGAATGTGATCATGTATGGATGAACCTGAGTAACCAATGGAGTGAACCAAAAACACACATGGATCCTAAGACTACAATGTTGAGTATAAGGGAGAGATAATCCTTTTGAATAGTTGCAGCCCATGTGGAACTTTGGGCTACCTGATTTGTGAAGGAAGTTAGTGTTGAAGCCTTTAGCATGAGTTAGAAGGCTACTTCAATTTTGAGAAATCTTGTTGGAGCTACGCACAAAAATAAATTTGTTAAAGTTATGCACAAAAAGCACTAAAAAATGAAAGTATCTAGGGAGTACTAGTTGAGTGAAGGGATTCATTTGTTTGTGTTGGCCTACTGTGGCCACACTATGAAATACCACAAAACTTAGCTTTGTGGCTATAAGATAGCACACTGAATCCCTATATATGAAGGAGAGTAGTCTTCATGTTCTCTATCTTGTTGGACTCCTTGTTAGTGTCTAAGGGAGTCTTGTAGGTTTTAGCCTTGTACAATTAATATTTGAAAATAAGTTTTTAATAAAACAGAAAAGATACAATGGAAAACACACAAATTTGCATAAATATTCTATCGTGGAAACCCAAACCTAGGAAAACCAACAAGTTTTTTTTCTCAACCTTTATATATGTGTGTGTGTGTGTGTGTGTGTGTGTGTAGTATTACAATACAACATATATTTTTTGGCATATATGAACTTCCAACCCAACCATAGTTCCTTAATCAAAACTAGAAAACCATGGGAAAACCTTCATGCGCCATAAGTGTTTGCACAAAAAGGCTGACAAGAAGCCCTCGGGAGGAGCAGTAGGTGAAGCTCTTGCTTCAAAATTTGAGTTGGATTTCACACTCATCGCATGCATGGTGTCATCGGTGATGGGTTCTATGTAGTTCCTAGATAGTGGAGCTTCATTCAATAGGACCAACGACAAAGAGTTCTTCAGTGACTTGGAGGATAAGGACCTCCATATGCACACTGACATGGGGTATGATGGGAGGTATAGTGTGACTAGCATATGTATTGTTACCTTTCAGAGGGATTCTGGTACTCCTATCACATTAAAATATGTCAAATATGTTCTATGTTTGAAGAAGAATTTAGTTTCAATTACTATGTTAGAAGACTATGGCTACGATGTGATATTTATCAAAGGAAAGGTGTTCCTTCGTCACGTAGTCATGAGAAAGGTGAAGAAGATCGAGGTTCGGGTAAAGAAACTCTACAAATTAGATGTAGAAGAATGTGTTTCCTTGAGAACAAAAGAAGAGAAGGTGCAGAGCCAAGACATCGGTCAGTTATGGCATAGAATATTTGTCCATATACACCATGGCACTTTGAAGATCATGTAGCATATTTCTATAGGAATTCCCAAGGGTGCACTCGAGCAGTGTGATACATGCAAAGGGTGTACATTGGGGAAGTACACCAAATCCACCTTTGATGATAAGGACAATCGAGAAAATGTGATCCTTGAAATATTTCACTCAAATGTGTGTGGGCCATTCTCGACATCATCCACAACGAAATACAGATGTGTGGGGATGGTTTTGTAACAAACATTGACTAAAAGTTCATGTAATAAAAGTTAATAAAGGAAAAAATAAGATCACGATTAAGGGAAACTTATTCCAAGTTGAATATTTGGCAAAGATATTCTAGTGGGCATCACTGGATGTGTTTATGGCTAAGGGGAAATTCACAAAGGAAATGGCTAAGGCTTTAAAAAGGGAAAAGGTATTTTTTGGCACATTTATTTATGAAAATAAAGTAAATTAGGAGAAAAGGAAGGTTAAAGGTCACAGGTTGCATGTGAGCAGGAAAATGAAGGAAAATAATGGAAAATGAAGAAAATAGAGGCCTCATTAATTAAAATGATTCTAAGGATTAGTTGGAAAGATTTTGTCATCTTTTCATCATTTCATTTTTAGAATTAATCTTAGAGAGGAGAAGAGCACCAAGAGGAGAAGGAGATCAAGCAAGGAAATGAAGGAAAAACAAGCAAGGAAAGGACGCATAAAGGGAAGGAAAGTAAATATCAAGAAAGGAAGAGCAGGATCAACGAGAATACTTGCATGTAATAAATTGAATGTATGATTTCCTAGTTGGTTTTGACAAGCATGGTGTGTGAATATTGGTATTTGGTTCTTTTTTTGTCGACGTTATGGTTTTCTCGGGTTTTGATAGTGGTTTTCAACCTTACCTTGTATTTTTTCGGATAGCCATGGTATGTTGGGATTGTTCTTAGTTTTGAGTTTGGGAATTGCTAGATTGTTTCAAAATCCTAGGAGGAGGTGGTCTCAAGACCATTCCCAAAGGCCTAGGAATCCCTTGACCAGTTTTAGCAGGATACATGGTAAAGCCTAACGGTGGTGTCTCGATAGGGCCTAGTAATCCGGTGTGGATTTATTTAAAGCCTAGAGATAAGGAGATAGAAAATTCCTCAAGGATGGTGATGAGATACATAGGCATTCCAATCTCGGTTTGGTTTTGTGATCTCAGTGTTGGTTTAGGTGAGATCACAGTATGGTGAGGGTGGAAGTGGTTTAGCCCCTAGATTCCCTTGGTTTTTTTTGGATTGGTTTACCCATGATATCTAACATTCATGCTTGGAATATGGAATGGGGGTGATTGGCTGAAAGAAATAGTTGGTTCAAACATGTCTATGGTTAGGTGGTACGTGGAAGTCCCAAACCTGGTTGGATCTACCTATGTTTAATGAAAGTTAAGTTCTCTTACTTTGTGCTTATATTTATGTGGCTTTAATGGTTTTTATTTTATGGTTATTTTTGTGGTTATATTTTGGTTATAATCATGGTTATGTCACTTGTTCCAGTGATGGTTCATTTCATGATTTTACTTCTAACTGAAATAATAATGGATGCAAGAACTAATTAATGTTAAGAAAACCAAGGCAGAGGGTGCTAACCCTTCTTGATAAGTTTCCTTTGAGTTTTCAGTCCCTTATTTCAGTCTTGTATTCATGACCTGTAGATTGCATTGTTGCCAAACGTTTGACATAATCTCAATCTCGGATGGGGATGGTCAGGCCTAGTCCTGGTGTTATTTTTGGCTTATAATAATTTTCCTCGTGTAATTGATGATTTCTAAAAGTTACAAGGATTTCTGGGAAGAGGTCTAGCTCCAACCCTGGAATCTAGCCTTAAATCCACAGTTTCTTGCACAACAATGATAAATTTAGTCCATAGTCGCACTGATGCAAGCTTATGCAAGTGAGTGGGAGATTCCGACCACACTAAGGCCTTGAAAATGGAGCGAATGGGGGTAAAAATCAAGGAAATTTCATGTTGGCTCAAGGAATGGACACTTAAAGGGGTTGGGTTACCCCTGGAAGGTCCCGTGGCACCTCAAGGAAGTTAGTAAGGTTGTTTGTCAACTCCATTTCCTTAAGATCACCTAGGAGGTTTAGTTTTTTCATAAATTCCCCTCACCTCATGTTTACCACGGATAAGCTGTAGAAAGCGTGTAGATGCAAGGGGAGGGTGTACATTACAAAAAATATGGAAAACATGTAAGTTATAGGTCATGAATGCATATCTAATTATAAATTCATAGTCTTCAACTAAGAATCACCAATAAGGCTCTAAGCCCTCTCTAGCTAGCTGCAATAACACTTTGTAGTCCATGCAGTCATTAACCATTCAATAAATTATCAAAACATGAAAAGAGTTTTAGATAGAATACATCATATAACCAACATATAAATAGTAAATAACTAACATAAAAACCATGGAAAATTAGCCATAATGTCAACATGATAACCACTACAAGTGCTCATAAATCACAATAAGAAAATAACTCTTATTAACATATGAAAATTTAAAGCAAGTTAGGGACTTCCATGTACCACTCAACCATATATTGGGTTGAACCAAATCTCTCTTTTAGATAATCACCTTTGCGCCATATTCCAAGCATGAATGTGGTATCTCATGGAATAAACCAAGAAAAAACCAACCACGGCTTCCAGAGGAAAACCACCTCAACCCTCAACAATAGTGATTCCACCTTAATGGTACAAAAATCACTAAAATCAACCAGATCAGTCTCTACCCAAGATGTCTATGGATCCAGGAACTAGTAACTCAACCCACAACCTTCTAGGGATCCAGGAACTAGTAACTCAACCCACAACTTTTCAGGGATCCAGAGTGTTTGTTCCAACCACAGTTCCAGGAACTAGTAACTCAACCCACCAAGGTATCTAGAGCGTTTTTACCAACCAACTGTTCCAGGAAGTAGTAACTCAAACCAAGTTGTTCCATAGATTTAAAAGTGTTTGTTCCAACCCACAACCATAGGGAACCTGGGCACCAATCAGAAAAAGAAAGTGGGAAACACACAACTCCATGGCTATCGAGGAAATGGAAAGGCGAGGATGAAACCAATGTCAATCCAGGAAAATCTCCATGACAACGGAAACAAATAACCAATGAATCACATTCATATACCATGCATTAAAAAATCAACAAGGAAACCACACTTGCAACCTATCACTTACAAATAAATATGTTGGTTATGCACGTGAGAGTCCTTTGTAAAGATACGTCATATGCAACCATAACTTCGTATTTTCTATGTGTCGGAATATCCTAACAAAATCTAGTTGTTTTTTTTTATCCAACTATTCTCTTGTGATCCCTTGCTTTCCTTTTCCTTCTTTCTCCAATCCAAGTGAATACTAGAGTGCTCCAATCATGCTCCAAGAATACTCTAAGTGTACAAGAGTATGAGAGAATGAGAGAATGAACTAGAGCTCCAAAAACTGAACTCATGAAAGCTGAAACTCACCAAAATATGTAAGCTAGTTCTTTGATGCCTTTTTATCATTAATTCCTCTATTTTCTTCATTTTCCTTCATTTTTCCTCTAATTTCCCTTGCATGAAAATTTGCGTGTCTTTTCCTTTATTTTCTCCCATTTTCATAAATAAATTTCAATTATTGCCTCTTTTCCTTAGCCAATTGAAATAGTCATTTGTAATCATAAGTGATGAGATGGTGGTTTATGCCCAAGTTTCTTGTTGAATATACTTAAGGTATTTACTCACTTATAAGGAACTGGTCTATCTAATTATATATTTAGGTGTGTGTTTCTTGAAGTAAATTGTACTTTGCATTATAGCAATCTATTTTGAGAATTTTCTTCCATAGATACAGACACACCCCGTGTCTTCAAGGATATGGCCTAAAGAGAAAGGGGGTTCATACTAAGCTAATAATTGTGCATTTCCTAAGTGTACTTACCCTGGTAGCACCATGGTTGGGAATTTCATAAGGGTACTAATTTGGGTCTTAATAATGACCAACTAGATTTTATCTTGTACCTTTCTTTAATTCTAATGGCATACAATTGTTGTTGACTTAACTAATATTGTGTCAACCCATCACATAAAACAATACCCAACACATACTTGTATTCTCACTTTTTTTACTACTAATGTATTTACTTAATTAACCTTCAATATGTTTTTAATACTAACTTATTTACTTCTTTTTTTCCAAGTTAGACTATATATATTATATTATACAAAGCAAAATATTTCATTTCTCATCCTCTGGACTTAGCAAGCCAATTCCGGAGGGAAGTATCACGATTTTGAAATCAGAATATAGACTGCCCCAGCTGGGGAAACCAATCCACCAGTAGCACAAAATAAACGCTGCCCTAAATGGGAAACTAGCATACATAGTATCGAAATTTAAACTGAAGCCAAAAATCATAGTCTTCCAAAACATGTTTGAACTAGAGAACGCTACGAAAAAACTAGAAAAATAGATGAGCACCCTGCAAATGAAACTAGTGTGGAACTTCATTCTTCTTGCTGGAGTTGGGGTCTTCATCGATCTTGAAAACATAGAAAGAGTCATCCTCATCCTTTCTCAGTGCGTGGCTAGTGGCATGAAGCCACGATGACGTTGGAGAGTCTGGCCGTTTGGAGGTGACAACAAGTTGACTGGTGCCCTCATTCTTATCTCCTTTGCTGCTATTTGAGCTTCGACCATCGCTGGAACCCGAGTTGTTGTTGGTGCAATGGTTGTTACTAGAGGTGCTTTGCACAGGGAGAGATTTTGTCTTGCGAGGGATAATGGCTGGCTCAGGTGGGATGGTATATTTGCATGGTCTCTTCTTGGGGTGAATGCTAGAGTAAGCCAGAGGGGAAATAGGGAGTTGCAGGGATAATTGAGCGGAAAGATTTACAGGGTCGAGCCTGCTCGAATCCTCCCAGCCCATAGAAAGATTTAGTTCCCTACCCATGGCGTGTGATACAGGTGGTCTGGAAGGGAGACTGCATCCTCCAGCTCATAAACACCTCATACAGTGATGTCGAGGCATGACTGACGAGGGAACATAAGTGCAAGACAGGGAGGGTGCGCTCAGTAGCATAAGAGAGGAGCCACCACCTGAGAATGTTGTGGGAAGGATGAGGCAGGGCTGAGCCGGGCCAAAAACTAGAGGTTTTAAGGAAGAACGGGAGGCATGCATAGATAACAGCAAGGAGAGCCGAATGAGCGTAGGTTGCAGGCTTAATAGCCATGGTGACATAATCGAGAGCCCTTAATGCTCTGCAGCAGGAGGACGTCATAATGAAGGTGGCAGAGTGTGAAATTAAGGTAGGCTTGTTCGGGCATTTAACTTTGGGCTGGCAACCATGTGTGGGGGCATGGGATGGAAAAATGTCCCGCCACATGGCACCCATGTGGCCCCTCGGATTACTGCAAGGCACCCGCATCTGGGTAATACTAACTTATTTACTTAATTAAGCTTCAAAATTAAATTAATTTTACTCTACTAAATGCAACTTCAGAAGGAAACTAACCTTCTACATAGTTTATTTATACTCTAGTGCACAATGATATTGTGTTAAAACATTCACCACATTATTTATACTCTAGTAATAATGATATTGTGTTAAAACATTCACCACACCCCTTCTAGGCCATACTACAGATTCAAATGACTCCTATTCAACAATCCCTTCATTAGCTAACCTTTTAAATTAGATAGATCCACTACACTAGATTTAATAATAACAGAAACTCGAATGGTCCTATCCATCTCATCCTAAGTTTATCATCAAGTTTTTTAATTCTCATTGGTTACGTTTGACATTTGGATTTTTAAACTAGCTTGGTTATTGGTATGGGAAAAGATCTCTTGGTTGGACAGCTACATAACCACTTGAATCTAGTAATTTTCCAATATAAGTGAGGTGATTTTTGTTTTTATTTCTAAGAATTATATTTTAAATTTCAAACCTTTGTATTTTTTTACTGGTCCATCAAATTAATTTTTTTTCGGTATATATATCTTGGAGTTTAAAGGAAAGTATTTTTTAAGAAAATGAATAAAATGGTTTGTTATATGAAAGAAATAAATTGAAGTATTGGGAAGCCATGGGGATTGAGTCATGGTGTTTGTTTCTCGTCTTTTTATTTTTTTTATTTAGTGATTTTTTGTGCTTGATTGCAGCTTTGTTTATGTCTTTTGTGTGGCCATAACACTTTGTTTTTGGTGTCATATTTCTATTGGGTTTCATGGTCCTGTTCTTGTTTGTTTTGTGTCCTTGACTTTATGTTTTCAGTGTTTTAGGAATTAGTTTGGGAAAGAGGAAATTAATTGGAGCTAGGGGAGAGATAAATGAATTCCAACAGGTAATATAAGACACAGATGAAGCTTGGTGCATGTATAAGGGAAATTAAAGGCAAGAATATGTCAATCAGTTGGACTAGTTGGGTCCATTGGGGTAAATGGATCGTGGAAAGAAAGTCATGAGAAAGGTAGCAGGAAAGGTAAAGTAAATGGGTTTAAGGTAACATATTCCTTGGCTAAGTTTGGAACTATTGTTCTCAATGTTTTGCATGTTGTGCACCAATAAAGGGAGTTCTCTTCACCTTGACATTATAATATCTTGTAATTATGTGTGATCATGATTATTATAATGTCTATATATGTATATATGAATATAAGTATGTCGTTGTTTGATAGGAACATGATTGCTTTATTTTGATGTTTATATTTGTATATATGTATGCATGTATGTATGCCGTTGATTGACAAGGTCATTAGGATTGTTTTGTACTAGTTTTCACACACACACACACACACATATCACTAGCATATTTGGCCCAATTTCCGATGGCCAAAATGTTGCTATTGCGACACATAGGCATCCTAATAACGACGCTTTCAGGTTGGGAAAAACGTCATTTCATGTCCCGTCGCACTTCCGACACTTCTAATAAATGTGGGTAGAGTGACACTAGACATGACATGTGTCTTCATTTATTCAATCTTACAATTGTGTTTTTTATGTTCTCTATTCTGACATCATGTGGAGACGTTGGTATTATGACACATATTCCTACCTAGAATGTGCTGCAATACTGACGGACTATCATCGCACATGTCATCGCATGTCCAACTCTATTAGTTTTCCAATGAAGAAAACAACTGTTAGAAGTGCCACGAAGATCGTCATTATTCCGACAACTGGCATAACAGTGTTGCGACAGTTGGGTCATATTAGTGACGGAAACAACCGTTAGTAGTTCCACCTTATTCATCGCTAGTCCAACACTAGTATTAACGATGTTTGGATCATTTCATTGGAATTGCGACAGAAACAACTGTTGAAAGTGCCACGACAGTTGTAACTCTTCCAACAAATAGCATAAAATTTTTGCGATGGTTGGGCCATATCAGTGACAGAAACAACCATCGGTAGTGCCACCTTATCCATTGCTAGTCTGACACTAGTCTTAGTGATGTTTGGGTCATACTATCGGAATTGCAATGGAAACAACCGTCGAACTTGTGATGGAAACAACCATCAGAATTGCGACACTCCTCCTAGAAAACAAATTTAGGGGCAGAAGTAACCCTAATTTTATCATCCACTTTAATAAGGAACTCACATTTGTCTTATGGAATGATAGTAGTAGTTGATAAAGGAGAAAGGAAGATGTACAACCTCCCAAGCTAAGCTGATAATTGTGCATTTCCTAAGTGTGCTTACCCTGGTAACACCATGGTTGGGACTTTCATAAGAGTACTAATTTGGGTCTTAATGACCAAATAGATTTTATCTTGTAACTTTATTTAATGCTAATGTGTTGCTGACTTAACCCATCCCGTGTCCACCCATTGCATAAAAAAATACCCAACACACACTTGTATTCTCACTTTTTTTTACTACTAATGTATTTACTTAATTAACCTTCAATATGTTTTTACTACCAACTTATTTACTGAATTAAGGTTTAAAATGAAATTAATTTTACTCTACTAAATAAAAATTAAGAAGGAAAATAACCTTCTACATAGTTTATTTATACTATAGTACACATTGATAGTGTGTGAAAACATTCACCACACGCCTTCTAGGCCATACAATGGTTTCAAATGAGTCCTATTCATTTGAAACCAATGACTCATAAGTGGGAGGGATGCTTGTGAGATGCGATGGGAGTTTATGGAACCAAATGACATGACCTTTATATCAAAACTTGTATTATCTAGACAACCATCATTATAAGGAAAACAACACATGCCCATACGCAAGTGAAGGACCTGAAATTGATGTTACCTTCGTGAAGGTAAAAATCTTGAAGAATCAATATCTACTTATTTGCAATAAGGGTCTCCCTTTGCTTAATAATTCAGAGACTTTCTTTATACCTCAAGGGCATTCTACAAATTCTTCCAAAGTTGAAAAAATTGCAATCTACTCAACGAGAAATCCAAACTGCACTCTCCATCACCCTTTTCAACATCTTGTTTATTTAACCCAATACCAATGTCTAAATGAATGAAAAATGGCATAATTCATTATATGTGCTATAATTCAATAAATTTATTATGCAATGACATCGAGGGCCATAATCACAGATATTTCATCCTTTTTCATGTTTAAAATTTTAACCACATAGTGCATTGTAATAAGATCAATGGGGTAGGGCTTCTTTAACCATAAATAAACTCCATGCAGACAAATCAACAAAAATTTAGCACACTTCATGATATATGTACTTTTTCCAAAATGAAGAATATCTTTAAAAAAAAAGTCAAAATATATATTATGGACAACTTGTGTGCCTATAGTTTGACTATAACCTCCACTACTCCCACGAAACGAGTTACAGTTCGCATCTCGTGAACCTAAAGGGCCACACGAAGGATAACTAGTATATATTGTTTGGGCTTAGAAATCTCTTCAAAATGCACTGTGATATCCTGTGATGACCCTCAGTACTATTGTAGACCTAATGATGCTTAGAATCATCTGAAACTAGAGTGGATCAAACATATTTGAAATCACAGTAGGCTCGGACCTGTTGACACAGTGCACTCTCCACAAAACTGTTGAACTCATACTTGGAGTATCACTCTCAGACTTGAAGCTTGGACTTCTTATGATACAATGGCTAAAATTTGGTTTAAATTGGAGTGCAATGAACTCTTTTGACCTGTATTACATTATAGTGCTTTGGATTGTTTTAGCTCATCCTTAGTCTTGTGCTTCAGACCTGCTGTAGCTCGGAATTAGTACAATGTTTTGGACTACTTATTACTACTCAGACTTGCTCACCTTCAGACATTTTGTAGCTCGAATTGGTGTAGTGACCTAGGGACTGTTGAGTAGTATTGTCCCTCAGATAAACCTCGTTTGTGGATTCTTCATACTTTTTGTTGTGGTTCAGGCGTGAATATATAAAGGATTGTTATAAAGGTTGGGTTAAGTGGTGGGCTAGATTGTAATTGAAGAATTAATACTCCTATACATACAGTGAATATATAGCTATAGTGAAGGCTAGTGGTGGAGACGTATATTGGACAATCAAGCACATTTTTTGGAGCTAATTGAACATGTGAAGAATTGAATGGTGAAGAATCTTGTTGAACGCATTCAAGTAATTACATAACTCATTTTCTATTAAAATAAGAATAAAGGATTGGTGTCCTAGGGGTTGGTGCCTCTAAAAACAATGTTGGAGCCTTGAAAAGATAGGTTCAAACTCCTAGAGGTCGAAGCCTCACAAAATACCAAGTTGGTGCTTGGCAACAGGTTGGAGCCTAGAAGATTGAAGGGTTGGTGTCGTTAAATATAATTGTACTCAAGCCTTCTCTTGTTTTTCACAAAATAATTATTATTCATTTCTTTGATTATAATTGTGTAATAATATTAACTCGTAAACATAACAATTGAAAACAAATATTGATTCACCCCACTCTTAGTATTTCCAACATTTTTAGACTTGTAATTTATTGTTACTTTTTTATTAGATATATTCATATGGATTGGAAAATATTTAGCATGTGTGAAATGTCTCTGCATGATTGTGATCATTGTAAGAGGATGAGTTGTTACCATGTTGTTGAAAACTTGTTGCATGATTTGTTTTGAATTTCTTTGCGGGATTGTAGCTTAAAACATAGTATTTACTTCTCACATCATAATATTATTAAAAAGACTTCTCAAACTATGTTTAATCAAATAAATGCATCCAAACTAAATGGTTACATAGTCATTATCTAAAATTCATTTGCTATCACTTGGAAATATTGGCACAAAAAATGTAATGAACAGATAAGTCATTTTAGATACATCTTAAGAGAAGAAATAATGGATTCAATAGCCATCAGATAAAATAAGAATAAAAAAGATCTTGTGAATTTTTAAAAGGCTAGACACGCCACTAAATCTAACAAACTTCCTTATGATAGAGATCAGCAATAAGTACCTTGATCCACTGTAATTGCTATTTCATTTGGGAGCTCGTGGCCATTAATTTTAACATCATCAGGATTACCAATATATCTTCCCACATCAAGTGTTATTCTAAGTATCTACCCAAAGATATAATATATTTAGAGATTGATGCATTGCAAGAGAACAGTCTAGTGGACAGGCAGAAGTTGAACATAGCCAGCCTCTTTAATTTCAAGAGATGTACATATTTCAGGGATGCATTAATAACTTACCAAAATATTAGTTGTGTACCAGTCATCTATAAGCAGAGTTATATCACCATCACGTGGAGGGAATGGAACAAGCATCAGGGCCCTGCAAGCTACACTTACTCCTCCAAATCCCCCTGCAGCTTTTTGCAGACATAATGATGGAAAGTAATAGTAGCTACCTATCTGGTCCTTCACTTGGAACTTGTACATAAATTTATTTCATGGTGGTATGGGGTAGTTTGTGCTAGGTACTCCATCTTGCCACTAATTTCTCCATTATCCAATGCTCTGTGATATTCTATAACAGCTGGGGCCTCACTAGGAATGCATATGTATAGTTTGATGTGTTATAAAGAAACAACGTATTTTTCAAGTGTAAATTGGTTTTGTATACTGTCAACAAACAATATGTTCAATGATAGACCATAAGAGAAGGGCATCCCAACGAAACCTGCACCAGTTCAAATTTTTAGGAATGATCATCTTATACATAAAAACATTCAACAATAGCAGAAATCACCAATAGTTGACATTTGGTTTCATTTTTCATACCAATATTAAAGCTTCCCTATGGGGGTAGAACCATAAAAAGAGTAGAGGAGCAAAGAAGAGTTGCATTTAACTCCTTTAGATGTTGAATTAACCATTCAATGGCTAAAAAACTGTAGAAAAAGGGGCTCGAATTTTTGTCAATAATGTCTAAGTTCTTCTTCAATAACTGATCCTCAACCCTGAAAGCCCTAATGGTCATTTGTCTTACTATGGAATCGCCAAAATGATTTTCAATCGATGATTTCATTGTTCCATTTAGTCTCATCGGTTCTTTAGAAAAATCAAAATAGTCTTCTAAAATACCATTGCGTTGTAACTTGAACTGTGCATTGTAGGCATGTCATTGCCCTCCTTCTTCCCGCCACTCTCCATAGAGGTTGTGAGTTGAACCTTCCCCAAATTTTTTAATGTGATTGCGGCTTCATAAGGCACAAAGTAGGGTGTGCATGATTGTACATGTGGTATTGCATGCATGCAGTGCTATTTACATGTGGTACATGTGGTGTTATGTACATGTTGTGCAGATGGTATTGTGTACGCGTGGTGCTATGTACACATTGTACAACTAGTGAAGTATACATGTGGCTTTGTGTACACATTGTGCAGGTGGTGTGGTGTACATATGGTACTGTGCACACGTTGTGTAAGTGGTGCCATGTATGTGTGGTGCTATGTACACAATGTACAGGTAGCGTTGTGTACATGTGGTATTGTGTACATGTTGTACATGTGGTATTGGGTACATGTTTTACATGTTGTGTTGTCTATATTTGGTATGGTGTTACAAGTATTGTGTAGTCGTTGTATCACGACATGTGTATTCATGGTATTTTACGATATGTACGTATATGTGTTTTGTTCTACACCAGGTGTAGGTGTATGTGTTGCATTGTACACTGTGTGTGTGTATGTTGTATAGTGCGATTGGAAAAGCAGGTATGGGATTGTCTGGGTCCTTGTTTTTTTATTTGAGGTTTGAGGTGGTTTACTCTTGGGATACCCTTGATGATATTGGGGATTGAGGCAGTTTAGTATCTGGATACCCTTGTTGCTGATATTGAGGGAGGAGATAGTTTAGAATCTGGATTCCCTTGTTGCTTAAAGAGAATACATTGGGTGCTTGTCGGGTTTGGAAACTGATTCAGTGTTTGTACGGAAAGGATAAAGAGCAAAGGCAAAAGCAAAGAACCATTGCAGGATAGGTATCAATATTTTACTTTAAGTTTTAATTATGCATGTGATATATGATTTTGGTTTATGATGGTTACATGTGATTTATGATAGTCGCATTTTAAGTTTACCAGATGTGATATGTTTATACATGATGATTTGGTTAAAGAGCTAGTTTGACTTGTTGTGATATGACATAAACAAAATTTCAAGTATACCTTATTGAGGGGCCATCGATGACGTATGATGTGAATTTATTTCAATTTATTTTGAATCTAATGGGAATTATGTTCTTGGTATAGGAAAGCATGAAATGCTCGGTTTGGGTTGGTTGAAATTGACTCCAAGAATTAGCATTGGAAAAAGGAAATGGAACAGGCAGTAGCATGATGGTAAAGCACTTCAAGAGCAGGAACATTGTGGGAAACTGGTACCCAATAGTGTCCATCTCGGCTTCCTATGGATAAAGGATTGCAACCTATGAGGGTCTCCTTTTATATACGCGACGGTACGAGGAACACAAGTTCGTGCTAGTGTTGTCTAATGCTAGATGGAGAATGACATCTACTAGGTTTAACGACCTGGAACACGTCACTAGCCTAGACCTCTAAAATATGTGTGGTAGGTTTCAATGCTTCCTTAAGGTTGATTGAATTCATTAAGGCTGATCTTGAATTAATGTTGTGATTTCAAGGACTTACCGAATGTGATATCAAATTCTTAATGTAAATATATGCAAAATAAAATCATTTTCATTAAATGAACGCTAGATGAGAGAAGGATAGGAATAAATGACAAAACAACAGTCTATTGAAACATAATAATAATTTCACTAATGCATCTAATACAACCAAATCAGAAAATGAAAACTCTTTCTTGGTTCGCTAGTCGCTACTAATGAGAATTCTATGACTGAAATGATGGTTTTGAGGCGGGTATATGCCTTGGTTTTTGTATCTTCTGATGTGAGGTATCCTTTCCAAGGGATGGATTGCCCGGGATAGCAGATGTCAAGGAACTTGGAAGGTGAGTGACTGCACAGAAGGGGATGACTAGTTTTCCTAAGTGAATTTGTAGCAAAGAAGGGAAGGCCGAGGATGGATTTTTTTTGGTCATTATGATTTCCATATGGAATCAGATGCACATTGGGAGTGTGCATTGAAATAATGATTCGATAAATATTCACTTAGAGGACAAGTGGTGCCGGGTTGTAGCACTGAAAATTGGATGCATGTTTGAATTTGGTAGTCGATTCTGGACTTACTAGGAATGAGGTGAATCCCGATATCACTTTCTATGTGGAACTTTGAGCCTCCAGACTCCCTTGTTGTTGATGCAGGCATCATATCCTTTCATTTGTCGACTAAATAAAATGTGCATATGTATATATGTATATTTTATTGTGAATACTGTATCGAGATGGATTTATAAAGCTCCATGAACAATATTGCTATATGTTGGTTGAATCAAATGTGCATAAGTATATGTGGTTTTTATTGTAAATATCGTAATGAATTGCATTATAAAGTTCCAATACACGATATTATTGTCATGTTTTCAGCAGGCTATTCATTATAAATACTACATCAAGCAAAGTTATAGATCTAGATTAGAAATATGTTTTCTTGTTAGCGATTTTGCTGAGGTATAGGTGTGGTTTAACACCGAGGATGATGTATTCCCCAAGGGGGAGGGTTTTGTAATAGACCCGAGCTAAAAGTTCATGTAATAAAAATTAATAAAGGAGAAAACATGACCACAGTTAAGGGACACTTATTCCAAGCTGAATTTTGGGAAAATATATCCTAATTGGCATCATTGGATGTGTTTATGGCTAAGGGGAAATTGGTGAAGGAAATGGCTAAGGCTTTGAAAATGAAAAAAATTATTTTTAGCACATTTATTTATGAAAAGAAAGGAAATTAGGAGAAAAGGAAGGTTAAGGGTCACAGGTTGAATGTGAGCAGGAAAATGGAGGTAAATAATGGAAAATGAATAAAATAAAGGCCTCATTAATAACAATGTTTCTGAGGATCAATTGGAAATATTTTGTCATCTTTTTGTTAGTTCATTTTCATAATTAGTCTTAGAGAGGAGAAGGAGATCAAGAAAGGAAAGGAAGGAAAAGAAATTAAGGAAAGGACATGGAAAGGAAAGGAAAGAAAATATCAAGCAAGGAAGAGCAGGATCAAGCAACTTTAACAATAATACTTGTAGGTAACAAATTGCATGTATGATTTCCTAGCAGTTTTGACAATTATGGTATGTGCATGTTGGTATTTGGTTCTTTTGTTGTCGGTGGTATGGTTTTTCCAGGTTTTGACAGTGGTTTTCAACCTTGCCTTTCCTTTTTCCGAATAGCCATGGTGTGATGGGATTTTTCTCAGTTATGATCTTGCAAATTTTTGGATGGTTTCGTAATCCGGGGTGGAGGTGGTCTTAAGAACATTCCCAAAGGCCTAGGAATACCTTGACTAGTTTTGGCGGGATATATGGTAAAGACTAAGGGTGGTGTCTCAATACGAGCCTAGTGACTTGGTGTGGATTTATGTAAATCCTAGAGACCAGGAGATGAAAAATTCCTCAAGGATGGTGATGAGATCCAAAGGCATTCTAAGCTTAGTTTGGTTTTGTGATCTAGGTGTTGGTTTAGGTGAGATTACAATATGGTGAGGGTGGAAGTGGTTTAACCTCTCGGTTCCCTTAGTTTTTTTTGGAATGGTTTATCCATGAGATCCCACATTCATGCTTTTAATATGGCATGGGGGTGACTGAATGAAAGAAATATTTTGTTTAGCCATGTCTAGGATTGGGTGGTACGTGGATGTCCGAACATGGTTGGATCTTGCCTATGTTTAATGAAAGCTAAGTTATCTTTATTTTTACTTGTATTTATGTGGTTTTATTGGTTGTTATATAATGGTTATTTTGTGGTTATATGCTAGTTATAAGCATGGTTATGTGGATTTTTCTAGTCATGGTTAACTATATGTTTTTACTTGTAACTGAAATAATAATGGATGCACAACCTAATTAATGTTAGGACAACCAAGGGAGAGGATTGTGACCCTTCTTGATAAGATTGATATGAATTTTCAGTGCCTTATGTTCAGTATTGTATTCATGACTTGTAGATTGAAATGTTTCCAAGTGTTTGACAAAATATTAGTCCTATTTGGGGATGGTCAAGCCTAGTTGGGGATGGTCAGGCCTAGTCCTGGTGTCATTTTTGGCTTATTAGAATTTTCCTTGTGTAATTGATGATTTTTGAAAGTTACACAGATTTCTGGGAAGAGGTCTAGCCCCAACCCTGGAATCTAGCCTTAACATTTGGAGTCATTGGAACAACACTGGGGAAATTTAGTCCACAGTCGCACTGATGCATGCTTAGGCATGCGACTAGGAGGTTCTAGCTGAACTGAGGCCTTGGAAAGGGAGCGAATGGGGGTAAAACTCAAGGAAAGTTCATTTTGGATCAAGGGATGGACACCTAAGGGGTTGGGTTACCCTTGGAGGGTCCACTGGGACTTGAGGGAAGTCAATAAGGTTGTTTGTCGAGTCTATTTCCTTAAGGTCACCTAGGAGGTTGAGTTTGTTCATAAATTCCCCTCACCTCATGTTTACCCCAGATAAGCCGAAGAAAGTGGGTAGATTCAAGGGGAGGGTGTGTATTACAAAACATATGAAAAACATGTAAGTTATAGGCCAGGAATGATATCTAATTATAAATTGATAGTCTTCGCCTAAGAATCACCAAGAAGGCTCTAAGGCATCTCTAGATAATTGCAATAACACCTGTGAGTCCATGCATTCATTAACCATTCAATAACTTATCAAAACATAAAAAGAGTTGTAATAGAATACATCATATAACCAACATATAACCACTAGTAAATAAACAACATAGAAACCATGTAAAATTGGATATAATGTCAACATGATGACCAATACAATTGCCCATATATCACAATAAGAAAATAACTGTTATTAACATATGGAAATTTAAAGCGAGTTAGGGACTTCCATGTACCACTCAACCATATATTGGGTTGAACCAAATCTCTCTTTTAGATAATCACCTTTGAATCATATTCCAAGCATGAACGTGGGATCTCATGGAATAAACCAAGACAAAACCAACCAGGGATTCCATAGGAAAAAACACCTCAACCCTCAACCATAGTGATTCCACCTTTAGGGTACAAATATCACTAACATCAACGAGATCAGTCTCTACCCAGGATGTCTAGGGATCCAGGAACTAGTAACTCAACCCAGAACCTTCCAAGGATATAGAGTGTTTGTTCCAACCACAACTCCGGGAACTAATAACTCAACCCACTAACGGCTCTAGGGAATTTGTCCCAACCAATAGTTCGAGGAAGTAGTAACTCAAACCAAGTTTTTCCATGGATTTTAAAGTGTTGTTTCCAACCCACAACCATAGGGAATGTGAGCACCAATAAAAAAACAAGTGGGAAACACACAACTCCATGACTATTGAGGAAATGGCAAGAAAGGTTGAAACCACTGCAATCAAGGCAAATATCCATTCCAATCGAAACACATAACCAAGGAATCACATGCATATACCATGCATCCAAAAATAAACAAGGAAACCACACATGCAACCTGTCACATGCAAAGAAATCTAGTTGTAGTTGTTGAACAAACTATTCTCTTGCGCTCCCTTACTTTCGTTTTCCTTCTTTCTCCAATCCAAGTGAACACTAGAGTGCTCCAATCATGCTTGAAGAATACTCTAAGTGTGCAAGAGTATGAGAGAATGAGAGAATGAAATACAGCTCCAAAAACTTAACTCATGAAAGCTCACACTCATTGAAATATGTGAATTGGTTCTTTGATGCCTTTTTATCGTTGATGCCTTTATGTTCTTCATTTTCCTTCATTTTCCCCTTAATTTCATTTGCATGCAAATATGTGTGTATTCACCTTTATTTTCTCCCATTTTCCTTTATTTTCATAAATAAATATCAATTATTGCCTCTTTTCCTTTTTCCAATTTAAATAGTCATTATTAATCACAAGTGATGCCCACTATAATTTTTTTCCCGACACTCGGCTTGGAATGCGTGTCCCATGACCTTGGTATTATTTTATTTACATGGAAAGTCAACGAGGGGCTATTATAATGTGTTTGGAAAAATTGAAAATGAATTGAAACCCATCATGGATGAATATTGCTTGCAAAGTCAAATAATTTTGATGCAATAAAAAATGAGGTGCTTATAAATGAGAAAATACCACTACTATATGAAGGTGTTGGAACCATTAATAGATGAAAGAAAATGAGAAATAAATTAGGTAATATTTGTATTCAATCTTGACATGGTGCAACTTGTATCCTAACACACAAGTGCATGTGCGCTTATAACATACATATACACATTGGTGTTATGATAGGACTAGTGTGAACTAGCTCACTATTAAAAAAATGTTTTTAGATAATACATATAACTATTTTTCAAATCCTTATTAAGTTTTTTTATAGAAAAACTTATAATATGTGTATTGTAACAGTGGATTACTACATCAAAATATTTTACACATAATGATCCCATGCAATGAAATGTTGGGAAATATTTGAAAATATCAAACTCTAGATGGGAGAATACCATCTCAACGCTCATTTAATTCTTATTGATATGGGTGGTTGTCAAATAGTGTCAGGGGTAAAATGGCTAAGCATATTTTTCACTATGGATTCCAAAGAACTCTATTTGAGTTTCACTAAATAGGCTCATGTACACACTCTTTGAGTGCTTTGGAAAGACTCCCCTAAAATCGTTAGTTCTCATCACATGGATAAGTTATTAACTAAAATCCATTATGGCATTATTTCCCAATTTATTTCGATGTATGCCATGGATAAATTTTCACAATAACTTCACTAATATTTATAGTTTCTCCTTGATAAACATCATTAGGTCTTTCAAAAACCAAAGGGTTTATCCCCTTCTTTAGGGAGACCATGACCATGTATTCTCCCTGATTCTAAGAAGTCAATCACCAAATATATGTCCTTATCAACACCCCTTTTCACCAAATAATGAAATAAAAAAATCATCTACGAAATATTGGAGCTAGGGGTAATACATCTCAATACAAGCCCTTACTCATCATTGATAGTCATGTTATTAAAGAATGAAGGCACTTGAGACATGCATCCTGATTTTAGGGCTCTTGCTAAATTGATGATGAAGGAAAAATTTCCCATCCTAGTTATTAACTATCTCTTACCATATTCACATTATCACTTGCATAGACTAGATAATTCATACATGGATTAGGATAAACACTATTCATCCATGAAATATGACATACTGTGTGAGAATGTTTAGAATGTGTATACATTTTAGTAATCCATGAATGAGAACATGTTGGTAAGCATCTTATTGTTTCTTTTGTGAGTGATATTTTTTATTTATTTATATTTATTTTTATGTTTTCTTATAAGAATTTTATGTGTTAACTCAAAATATCATAAATAAATATTCTGATTTGGATGGTTGTTTAAATTATTTAAAATATCATTAAGATATCAATATTTTTATGGTTTTAATTTTTTTATATTTTTTAAGTGGTTTTTTTAATAAAATTTACAAATATAAATTTAAAAAAAAAAAAAAAAACTTAAAAGGTATAGTAAGTAGTGATCAATTTTCCTATTATTATTTCTGCTTGGCATAATTTTCATATTGATAAGTTCTGGAATTATTTTCATTATGATAATTTCTATTATTTTATTATGTTTTCTAATGGTTAATATTTTATTTTTAGTGAAGATTGAAATTTTTTAAATATATTGTAATATTTTATTAAAAATTATATTGGAGAAGAAAAAATAAAAATAAAAAGTATATTAAAAAAGAAAAGATAAATTAATTTTGAAATTAAATATTGAATATTAGGTTTACTCAAAAAAATACTTCACAAAGTTCATCAATATGATTATAATATTTTACACCAAACATATTTAAATATTTGACCCCAAAGATTAAACACAATAGTTGGTTTGAAAAGCTTTGACGAAATTGTTTCATTACCGAAAGATTTTTATTCACATAAGTTTTGTTTTACTTGAGAAACAATTTACAAGAATAGAACACCAAAAAACAAAATTAAATTAAATTACGAAGAAAAAATTGATATGTATGCTTAATCTGAAATATTCCATTTTCATGAAACTAGACTATTAATTAATTTAAAATTACGTAAACACATTTAATTAATCAATTAAATTTTTAACAAATTTAAAGTATATAAATCAGCCTAGGTCCATCATAAATCTGGATCTATCAAGTGCCTAGAGGGATCAAAACTCTCGAGGTGCAAACCTCTTTTTTCAGTCCAAAACTTAAGGAAAGGTTTGTACCTCGGCAACTTTGATCCCTCTTGGCCCTTGTTAGATATGGTGTTAATATGGATCTAGGTTGGTTTCAGTCATGTGCGGCCAAGGAAAATCTATCGAACATATGATTAATTTTATCAATAATATGTAAATATATCTAATATTAATATAATCATTTTAAATATTCTAAATATGTCTCATATTAACTTGGTCATTTTAATTTTAAATTTTCTTAGTTACCTTAGTTTTTTGAGATGATAAATAGTGTTAATAACTTTAATGATGAAATAAAATTTTGAATGCAAAGTGACACTACTAGTGTTCAATGATAGAAAATGTTAATAATAAGAAAGTAGTCAATTACAAATAGTCGTCATTGTGATAAATATCAAACTAGTTTTGTCTACTATTCTTAATGTCACCCTTGTTAGTTTTGTCATATTTTCATATCGATTATATAAAAAGGATAGCTAAAATCATAAGCCATTTAAATATTTAGCTTCAGTGGTTGTAGTAAACATCATGCCTTATCTCTCTTGCTCTCCAATATTAATAGTTTGAATTACTATAACACAAAAATCAATGTACATTGTCAATAATTTTTTGTGATTACACTGAGATAAATGCACCTTGTTAATATAATCACTTTACAATTAATGTAGCATCATACATCCAATTACATCAAATCAAAAATAAACATCCACACTATAATCAATGCATCTAATGCAAGCAATCAAATAACATTAGAAAACGACTTATACACTTAAATCAATGCATCTAATGCAAGAAATCAAATAGGATTAGAAATCAACATCTATACTCAAATAAATGCATGTAGTGCAAGTAAGAAAATTGGATTACAAGAAACATCTACACTGAAATCAATGCATTTAGTGCAAGAAATAAAATAGGATTAGAAATCACCATGTACAATGAAATAAAGGAATTTAGAGTAAGAAATCAAGTAGGATTAGAAATCATCTACACTGAAATAGATGCATCTAGTGCAATCAATCATATGTAATTAGAAATCAACATCTACATTGAAATCATTGCATCTAGTTCAAACAATAAAATAAGATTAGAAATCACCTATACATTGAAATCAATGCATTTAGTGTAAGAAATCAAATGCGATTAGAAATTATCTACATTGAAATCAATGCATCTAGTGCAAGAAATCACATATAATTAGAAATCAATATCTACACTAAACTGAATGCATCTAGTCATGCAAGAAATAAAATAGGATTATAAATCACCATATACACTGAAATCAATGCATCTAGTGCAAGAAATGTTCTTTTTCTAACCCCCACTGCCCCCCCCCCACTCTATCTATATCTATATCTCCCTCCATCGCTCCTTTGTCTCTCTATATCACCCCCCCAACACATGTGCTTTATCACTCCATATATATCAATATATTTGTCCCTCCCTCCCTCTCTCGATCTCTCTCTTCTTCCCTCTCTTCACCTTCTATCTATATCTCTATCTTCCCCTTCTCTCCCTCTCACCTCCTTATATCTTTCTTTCCTCCTACTTTCCTCTCTCCTTCTTCCTTATCAATCCCTCACTCTCTCCACCTTTCTCTCTCTATATCATTATTCTTACCTCGCTTTCTCTCCCCCTCCAACTCCATATCTCTTTCCATCCCTCTCTCCACTCTCTCACATCCTCTCTCTTCCTTCCTCTCTCTCCCCCTTTTATATATTCTGATGTGAGGAAGCCTTGCCAAGGGATGGATCTCCCAGGATAACATATGTCAAGGAACTTGGAAGGTGAGTGACTTCACAAAAGGGGGTGACCAGATTTCCCGAGGGACAGTGTAGCAAAGAAGGGAAGGTAATGGATGGATTTGTTTTGGTCATTATCATTTCTAGATGAAATTAGATGTACATTAGGAGTGTGCCCTAGAACAATGAGCTAATACCTATTCTTTGAGAGGACAAGTGGTACCGGGTTGTAGCACTAGAAATTAGATGCATGTTTGAATTTGGCAGTGGATTCTGGACTTACTAGGAAGGAGGTGAAACCCAGTTTCACATTCTGTGTGGAGGTGTGAGCCTCCGGACTCCCTTATTGTGGATGCCAGCATCGTATCCTTTTATTTGTTGGCTAAAGAAAATATGCATTGGTATATATGTGTATTTTATTGTGAATATTGTATCGATGTGGATTTATAAAGGTCCATTAACAATATGGTTATTTTTTGGTTGAATCAAATGTGCATAAGTATATGTGGTTGTTATTGTAAATACCATAATGAGTTGCAATATAAAGATCTAATACATTGTATTATTGTCATGTTTTTAGCAGGTTATTCATTATAAATATTGCATCGAGCTAAGTTATAAAGCTACATTGGAAATATGTATTTTTTTTAGCGGTTTTGATGAGGTATATGTGTGGTTTAACACTGAGGACAATGTTCCCCAAGGGGGAGGGTTTTGTAATAGACTCGGGAGAAAAGTTCATGTAATAAAATTTTATAAAGGAAAAAATAAGACCACAGTTAACGCACGCTTATTCTGAGTTGAATGTTGGGAAAATAAATCCTAGTGGGAATCAATGGATGTGTTTATGGCTAAGGGAAAATTGGCAAAGGAAATGGCTAAGGCTTTGAAAAGGAAAAAAGTATTTTTGGCACATTTATTTATGAAAATATAAGAAATTAGGAGAAAAGGAAGGTTAAAGGTCATAGGTTGCATGTGAGTAGGAAAATGAAGAAAAGAGAAGCTTCATTAATAAAACGGTTTCTCGGGATCAGTTGGAAAGATTTTGTCATCTTTTTGTGAGTTCATTTTTAGAATTAGTCTCAGAGAGGAGAAGAGCACCAAGAAGATAAGGATATCAAGAAATAAAAGGAAGGAAAAGCAACCAAGGAAAGGACACAAAAAGGAAAGGAAAGAAAATATCAAGCAAGAAAGAGCAGGATCAAGCAATTTCAATAGGAATAATTGCAGATTTTATGTATAATTTTCTAACTCATTTTGACAAGTATGGTATGTGCGTGTTGGTATTTGGTTATTTTGTTGTCAGTGGTATGGTTTTTCTAGCTTTTTATAGTGGTTTTCAGTCTTTCCTTGCCTTTTTCCGGATAGCCATGGTGTGATGGGATTGATATCGGTTTTGAGCTTGGGAATTGTTGGATGGTTTTAGAATGAGTGGCAGAGGTGGTCTCAGGAACATTCCCAAAGGCTTAGGAATCCCTTGACCAGTTTTGGCAGGATAGATGGTAAAGCCTAAGGGTGGTGTCTTGGTAAGGGCCTAGTGATCTGGTGTGGATTGCTATAAATCCTAGAGACAAGGAGACGGAAAATTCCTCAAGGATGGTGACGAGATACAGAGATATTCCAAGCTCTGTTTGGTTTTTTGATATAGGCATCGGCTTAGGTGAGATCACGGTATGGTGAGGGTGGAGGTGGTTTAACCTCTAGATTCCCTTGTTTTTTTTTTGGATTGGTTTATCCATGAGATCCAACATTCATGCTTGGAATTTGGCATGGGGGTGACTGGCTGAAAGAAATATTTGGTTCAGCCATGTCTATGGTTGGGTGGTACGTAGAAGTCTTGAAGCTCGTTGTATCTTGCCTATGTTTAATGAAAGTTAAGTTCTGTTTCTTTTTACTTGTATTTATGTCGCTTTATTGGTTGTTATCTAATGGTTGTTTTTGTGGTTATATGATGGTTATAAGCATGGTTATGTGACTTGTTCTAGTCATGGTTCATTATATGTTTTTACTTGTAACTGAAAGAATAATGGATGCTCGACCTAATTAATTTTAAGACAACCAAGGGAGAGGATGGTGACCCTTCTTGAAAATATTGATATGAATTTTTAGTACCTTATGCTCGGTCTTGTATGCATGACCTGTAGATTTCAATTTTTCCAAGTATTTGACAGAATCTAAGTCCCAGTTGGGGATTTTGAGGGCTAGTCCTGGTGTTAGTTTTGGCTTATAAGCACATTCCTTGTGTAATTGATGATTTTTGAAATTTATAGGGATTTACGGGAAGAGGTCTAGCCCTAGCCCTGGAATCTAGCCATAACATCCACTGTAATTGGCACAACACTTGGAAATTTAGTCCACAATTGCATTGATGCATGCTTATGCATGCGACTGGGAGGTTCCAACTGAACTGAGGCCTTGGAAAGGGAGCGACTGGGGGGTAAAACTCACGAAAAGTGCATGTTTGATCAGGGGATGGATACCTACAGGGGTTGGGTTACTAGTGGAAGGTCCTGTGGCACATGAGGGAAGTCAGTAAGGTTGTTTGACTACTCCATTTCCTTAAGGTCACCTAAGAGTTTGAGTTTGTTCATAAATTCCCATCACCTCACGTTTTCCCCGGATATGCCAGAGAAAGCGGGTGGATGCAAGGGGAGGTTTTGCATTACAAACCATATAGAAAGCATTTAAGTTATAGGTTAGGAATGAATATCTAATTGTAAATTGATATTCTTCACCTAAGAATCACCAAGAATTCATCTCTAGATAACTGCAATGACACTTGTTAGTCCATGTATTCATTAACCATTCAATAACTTATCAAAACATGAAAATATTTGTAGATAGAATACATCATATAACCAACATATAACCAGTAAATAACCAACATAGAAACCATGGAAAATTAGCTATAATGTAACCATGATAACCAATACAAGTGCTCATAAATCATAATAAAAAATAACTCTTATTAACATATGAAAATTTAAAGCAAGTTAGGGACTTCCATGTACCTCTCAACCATATATTGGGTTGAACCAAATCTATATTTTAGAGAATTACCTTTGCGCCATATTCCAAGCATGAATATGGGATCTCATGGAATAAACCAAGACAAAACCAACTAGGGCGTTCAGAGGGAAAACCACCTCAACCCTCAACAATAGTGATTCCACCTTTATGGTATAGAAATCACTAACATCAACCAGATTGGTCTCTACCCAACATTTTCAGGGATCGAGGAACTAGTAACTCAACCCACAACCTTCCAGGGATCTAGAGTGTTTGTTCTAACCATAGTTCTAGGAACTCGTAAATAAACCCACCAAGGGCTCTTGAGTGTTTGTCCCAACCAACAGTTCCAGAAGGTAGTAACTCAGACCAAGTTATTCCATGGCTTTCAAAGTGTTTTTTCCAACCCACAACCATATGGAATCTGAGCACCAATTAGAAAAACAAGTGGGAAACACACAACCCATGCCTATCAAGGAAATGGAAAGGCAAGAATGAAACCAATTCCAATCCAGGAAAATATCCATGAAAATGGAAACACATAACCAAGGAATCACATGCATATACCATGCATCCAAAAATCAACAAGGAAACCACACATGCAGTTGTTGATCCAATTGTTCTCTTGCGCTCCCTTGCTTAAATCCTTTTCCTTGTTTCTGCAATCCAAGTGAATACTAGAGTGCTCCAATCATGCTCCAAGAATACTCTAAGTGCACAATAGCATGAGAGAATGAGAGAATGAACTAGAGCTCCAATAACTGAACTCATGAAATCTCAAACTCACCAAAATATGTGAAGTGGTTCTTTGATGCAACTATTTTATTCATTTTCCTTAATTTTTCCTCTAATTTCCCTTGTCTGCAAATCTGTGTGTCTTCACCTTTCTTTTCTCCCATTTTCCTTTATTTTCATATATAAATTTCAATTATTGCCTCTTTTCCTTCGCCAATTTAAATAGTCATTATTAATCACAAGTGATTCCTACTATAATGTTTTTCCCAACATTCAGCTTGGAATATGTGTCCCATGACCTTGATCTTATTTTATTTACATGGAAAATCAACAAAGAACTATTATAATGAGCTTGGAAAATCTGAAAATAGAATGAAACCCATCATAGATGAAAATTGCTTAAAAAATAAAATAATTTTGATGCAATAAAAAATGAGATTCTTTTAAACAAGCAAATACCACTACTATCTAAAAGTTTTGAAACCATTAATAGATGATGAAAATGAATAAACAATTAGATAATATTTTATTTAATCTTGACATGGTGCAACTTGTAACCTAACACACAAGTGCATATACATATACATATTGGTATTATGATAGGACCAGTGTGAACCAGCTCACTATTAAATACTATTGGAAAACACTATAACTACAAAATGATTTCACTAACGAAAAAGTCAAATTACTTAATTGCATGCAAAAACACTTTAATTACGAAAAACACTATAACTACATAATGATTTCACTAACGAAAAAGTCAAATTTACTTAATGGCATGAAAAACACTTTAATTATAAAATGATTTGTTTTCATTATTTAACAAATAATTAACAAATTTATATTCTAAATCCTATTTAAAATTTAAATAATATGTTTTAACCATTATCTTAATCGCAAATAAATTATAAGTTAATGCATCGAAAAACACTATAATTATAAAATGATGATTTCATTAAGGGAAAAAAGTTAATTTTACTTAATTGCATGCAAACATACTTTAATTACGAAAAACACATAACTACAAAATGATTTCACAAACGAAAAAGTCATATTTACTTAATTGCATGCAAAAACACTTTAATTACAAAATGATTTGTACAAAACAATAGTCATA
Organism: Pinus albicaulis; assembly: GCA_034641835.2. NCBI lineage: Eukaryota > Viridiplantae > Streptophyta > Pinopsida > Pinales > Pinaceae > Pinus > Pinus albicaulis. The sequence continues at coordinate 913,637,659 of CM076569.1, forward strand.
ATTACATAAGCGGATGCACACGCATTTAAGTTAAAATTGATTTCTACACAAGCTAGTCAAACGTTAGTTTCTCGTTTATGGAATGGTTTATCCAAATTTTCTCAGAATTATGTATTTAATATTTTCAATTTTTTTTTAAATAAAAAATATTGTTATTAATTTTGACGAGTGTATATTCCCATAATCTATAGTCATGTTTACATAAGTTTTTGAATATATGCTCTATGCAAGTTTATTAATGTTTTAAGTTTTGAGGGGTGTCACCACCCATCATGAGAGATTCAAGTAAAGCATATTAAAAATATTGTTATTAGTTTATTATTATGATTATTAAAAACTAGTTTTAAGGGTTGGTTTACATGATTTTAGGTTAAATGTGAAACTTTTTAGTTCTCCCTTAAAGTTGAGAAGGTCATGGATTTGACTCTCTTAACCCCCTCAATGCTAGATTCTATAGGTTTCTCCACTCATTAAGATTATGAAATATTAGTTTTAAGGATTACTTCAAGTGATCATAAGTTAAATGTGAAACTTCTTATTTCTCCCTTATAGTTGGGAAGATCATGGATTTGAATCTCTTGATCCCTTGAGTGTTAGAATCTCTAATCAAGACCAATATTTTACCCTGTTTTCCATTTATAGATCCTAAAGAAGTACTATAATTTCTTTCCACAAAAATTCCTTCGGAAAAAATGACTAAAAAAAACCCTTTAACCTTTTAAATTGATTTCCATAAATTTTTATCATGATCATTATAAATTACTTTTTAGAGGAGACAAGAGACAAATATACATATTATAAAAGCACATGAAAAAAAATTCAAATAGTGTAACATAACTTGTTTTCTATTGCATATAATGGATGTATACACATTTAAAATTAAAGCCAATTAGAGTCAATGAAGCCAATTAAATGGGAATAACCTCTTTTTTTTTCTTAATGGGATGATGTTAGAGAGGATGGTCACCACCAACCTAATCACAACTTGGGTGAGGAAGACACCAAAGAAATGTAAGCAAGAGATTTAGAGAAGGAGATGTAAATTGTTTTTTTTGTAAATAATGGAATATGAAATGATCAAATGACCTTAGAGAGACAAAACAATGGGTAAAACAATGGGAAAGTTTAGGAGTTTAGAGAACATGATATATAATTACACAATGTGGCACTCAACATGCTAGTGACACTCAACATGCTATTTGATAAAAAGGATGATTGTATAATAGGAAAATCAATAACATTATTAACATTTTTATGATGTACTTTTCTAGTAGATTCCCCATCATGACAAGCAAACCTATTGGGTAAGAGATAAGCACCATGTGTAGGCTATGCTTATACCAATGCCTTACAAGGTGTGTCATGGGATGTATGCTTACACATACATCCCACGACACACATTGGAAAGTATTGGGATCATTTTATTTTATTTCTAGTGTTTGTCCCTTGCCAATGCACTACCGAGAATTTGAGGGGCAACAATAAGTGCATCAAATTACTCCAAATTATCATGACAAGTTAATATTATGAAAACAAGTATATCAACTTTAATACAATACCATTCATCTAAGTTTTATGAGCTAAATCATCATGTACAAATAACTAGAACATTACAACAATTCTTATCTATGACAACGCATATTTTGCAGTCCATCACTCATGGAAAATGAGTATTGAAGTAAGAAGATGAAACATGCTCTATTGATGATTGAAAGACGAGGATGTCACATGCATCCCATGATACACATTGGAAAGTATTGGGATAATTTTAGCTTATTCCTAGTGTTTGTCCATTGAAAATGCACTACCAGGAATTTGAGGGGCAACAATAAGTGCCTCAAATTACTCTCAATAATAATGACAAGTTATGATTATGAAAACAACTATATCAAATTTAATACAATAATTTTCATCTAAGTTGTATGAGCTAAAGCCTAAATCATCATGGAAAAATAACTAGAACATTACAACAACTCCTAGTTATGACAATGCATAGTTTGGAGTCCATCACTCATGGAAAATGAGTATTAAGGTAAGAAAAATTAAATAAGATGAAGCATGCTCTATTGATGGTTGAAAGGAAAAGATGTCAAGGTTTGTAAGACTTGGATAATAATATGAAGAAGAGTAATGCCATTCCCATTTATAACCATGGATGTATCCTATAAATAAGGTTAGGGGGGAATCATGAAATATGATAACACATGAACTAAACATATCAAAAGGAATATGCATAGACAAACTCACTAGCCCAAAGGACAAATTGATTTGGAATGTATCATCATATAATTCGCATCTATTTTGGTACCTTAGCAATGGAAAAAATGAAATTGTTAGCTTATAGTGTCCATCTTAGAAGTAGGTCTTGCTTTGGTGATTTTGGGTCTAGAACCTTAGAGAGTTTATTTAGGAGCTTACATTATCATTTTTGGGTCCAAAATTTTGTAAATAATGCTTCAACCTCTTGACATTGTTCTAAATTGTATTTATATATTTCCAATGGTGCAAAGATAACCTTAATTTGAGTTCATATGTGGAAGTTATGCCTCCCACATGTTGACCTATCATGTTTACCACCATTATTATAAGGGATGTCATGTCAACTTGCATAATTCACATGTTTGGGGCTAGTCATGTGGGGATTGTCAAGAATATTCTAGAGTGTCTAAAAGCATAACAATAATTAGGGGTTGAGTCATGCAAGAAGCATAAGCCTAACCTTTTACAACTATCATCCCATTTTAAATACTAGGCTATTGGGAAATAAAGGTGTTACATTCTTATTGTATTGCATGTTTTTATATAATGGACTAGAGCATTTGAAAGTGGGATTGTTGAGTACAATAGAGTAAGTAGAAGACCCTCTAATAGGTAAACTTGCCATAATATATATGAAAACTCCGTAGTGAGTGACGTTTTCTTTGTATTTGCATTTCATAATTGAAAAAAAAAATATTAGAACATAGATCTTATGTTTTACTTTGGTTTTGGGCCTATATTTAATTTTTCTAGGGTACATGCATTCATCTTGTTATTCGCATTACTTCTTTAAATTGAATTTTAGTTTCTTCCATAGCTTAGTACATTAAACTAATAATAATAAGTTTTAATATAAAATAAATTATTAAATAATAAAATATTTCATAATATTGTAAAATTTATTTTGACGAATTAATAAAATATCCACAATAATTTATAAATAAAAAAATTTAATATAAGTAAAAGGAAGAAGCCCATTTCATAGGGAGTAAAAAGAATCTTATAATTTATGTATTGAACGGTGGAAACTCAATGAAAGATTTAAACATGAAGCCTATGCCCCCTTTAAAATTTGAATGAAGTGGTAGAACTTAGAAAGTGAACACTAAAGAAATGGAGGCATTTGAAGAAGAGGATATTAAAAGACAAACTATCCTTTTATAGGAAAATTAACATCGCTTATTTGAATGCATTTACAGTTACTTGCTTCCGTACCTTGCTTTTGTACCTCGAATACACATTATTTTATGAACTCCACAATGCATTCAGATAAAAATTATCCTACAAAAAAACTTATCCTACATTACTTTGTGAGCTCCAATATCATTCACTATATTCAAATAAAACGTATCCTAAGTCTTACCCCTATACTTCAAATACACATTATTTTGTGGGCTCCATTATCATTCACTATATTCAAACAAAACTTATCCTAAGTCTTAGCTCGATATGAGGCTAAATAATATCTCTACTTTTCTTATTAGTCCCGACAGCAGGCATGACTGGGACTATTATAATCGATAAGGAGAAGTTAGCATTAGTCCTGGCTCTTTTGTTAGTCAAAGTATATCACCTATAACTAAGTTTTTAAATATATGTTGATTGTTAATCAAATATAACCAAAGTTTTTAAACTGACACTGATTTACCATCTTATTCACCTCTTCCCGAGGTATCGAGACATAAAGATAGATTAAAATTATGAGTTTGTTTCATATTTTTGAACATGAAAATGTTGTTTGACCTAATGCTAGCATTAGTCGAAGACATAAAATGTTTATGAAACAAATTCATAATTTGAGAGAGTGCCATCAAAGTTTGAGAGAGTGCCATCAAATTTTCTGTAAAACTTCCACATACACCGCCATGCACATGTTGGTGTAATCAAAGTTTGAGAGAGTGATTTTGAAGAGAGTGTTATCAAATTTTCTGTAAAACTACCACATACACTTCCATGCACATGTTGGTGTCACCTACATTGCCTTGCAACAGCCTTGCGAAAGCACACCCCTGCAAGGCATCGATAGTAGGGGCAACTTACCAGAGCCTTGGAATGAATGCAAAAATTCTCAGAGGATTTCTTGGAATTTCAATCCCTTTCCAAGGAGCCTCACCTTAAACATACTGTAAACATACAAGATGTCTCCCACCAGGACTGCCAAAAGTGCTCTACTTCAGTGTCAGATATGGCTTACCAAGGCTACGCCATTGGAGCTCAGATTCAGCTGGAATTTTGCTTCTTTTGTTATGAGAATTACACTTTCGCCTCTGTTCTCCACACCTTTGAGACCGATCCTCTTGAGAATGTCAAGAGAAATGATGGTATTCAAGGCTTCAATGTTGGGGTTCAAGTGTATCTGGTAAGTTGCGCAGTGCGCTTCGAGACATATAAAAATTCCCATATGGTACTTGTGCTTTCTTGAAAATTTAAAATTTAAAATGCTCAATCTAAATATATTTATAGTTGCATGGAGGTATTTTTGAATTTTACAATGTTGTAGTTACATAAAATTCATTGCAATGAATACAATACCTATTTTATCTTGAAGATGGGCCCTTAGCTAGAGATTTATCTGTAGGCAAATTTGCTCGGGATCTCAGAAACCTATATTCTGGAGCCTTTGTTGTGCTAGTCTAAATTTTCCCAGCTTGCTTTTGAGGTTCCATTACTGCTTCTGTGTGAGACTATTCTCATTAAGGACCACCAAGACACAAAATCTTTCATCAAAACTCTGAACTCATGAATACTAGTAATTTATAAGCTCATGGTAGCACGAGACTGAGAGAAAGGAATTCTACGAAGAATTGAAAACCCTGGTCAAAATGATCATTTATTTTTCCAAAAAATGTGTGACTACAAGAAAGATCATTTTCTAGGATCTATGAAAAATCCAGCAAGAAAATTAGGAAGTCGTATGAGCATTACGCCATGTAATTTCAAAACGACTGAAATTTCAAGAATAAATACTAAATTTATCTTCATTTTTCATTAATATTAAAATAAAAAACAAAAAAAATACCATAGACAATGAAAATACGCGAGGATTCCCAAAAAACTGAAATATGTTGGATTCATGATTTACTGTCAAAAACGTAAAAAATACTAGAAGAATGAAATTTCTGATAAAAAAATAGATCCTGAAATTATTCAAGGACATTTTCCAGCATTTTTAAAGATCTAATGACTTTATGGTTTCCATAACATAACCTATTCAAAATCCAACAGAAATTTTTGGTCATAATTAGACAATTGTTTAGCAAAATAAGCAACAAAAAGTAAAAAAAAAAAAATTCAGCAAAAGCATGTAACATCTAAAACCCTTGGCCTGTTCTAAATGGCGCAATATCCATTAAATATCGCTAAATTCAAGATAATGAAATGAAATTTTCGTTATACAACTCACACTATTTGTCTACAGCCAAAGATAAACGAGGCAAGAGTCATCAGTGCCGACTCCTGTGGTAGAACAACCAAGCATGGTAATACTAAGAAAAAGACTGCAACTTCAGCGACATTTACTAAATCTGAAAAATTTTCACAAGAAAGACAGAAAATTCAAACCGAATATGGTAATACTAAGAAAAAGACTGCAACTTCACCGACATTTACTAAATCTGAAAAGAATTTCACAAGAAAGACAAAAAATTCAAACCGAATGCACAAATAAATACTATTGAACAGACTCTGACAACTGAATAAGATCTGGTTTCTTCTTCATTTAAACCCTCTCTTTGGAGCATTCAAAATTCAAAATCTTGTGAGTATTCCTTTGTATTGAGTCCATGATGTTTAGGAATCACCATAACGAGCTATGTGAGCACCTAAACTGGCGAGTGTAGAGTTGTTTGAGTCCACGATGTTTAGGAATCGCCATAAAGTGTTGTGTGAGCACCTAAACTGATGAGCGTAGATCTACTTGAAGGTATAAGAGACATGAGCAATGGAATCAAAGGATTTTCCTATAATATTTTGTGCCTAATATCTAAGAAGACGAAGAACGATGAGGTTCACATGGCAATCAATGTGCAAATCTTGTTGCAAGTGTTATTAATATATATATATATATTATATTTTATTTTGTTTTATAAGTTTTTGCTCATTGTCATTAAAAGTTATACTATTTAATTTGATAAAAGATATTTTTAATTTTTAATTAAAAACAATTTTGATTAATGCTTTCTATTATTCATATTATTGCACGAAGGGAACCTTAGTCCTCACCCTATTTTCCTGGAAGAAAATAAAAATAAAAAATAAAATAATAATAATAATAAAATTAATTAATTAATTAAATAAAATAAAAATAAATAAAAATAAAAATAAAAAATAAAAAAATAAAAAAATAAAAAAAAATTCTGGTACTTCCAGAAACATGATATGTTTATGGTTGAGGTCTTGTTATATGATTGAATTATTTTCCTTTGTAGATATTTATAAAAGAAATTGAGATTCATAAACTATCCCTTAAATTGGAACCATGGAACCCTGTTTGTTCATTAGTATTGCAAAGTACTTTCTCAACATAGATCCTATTTACAATGGCCGAAGTAGAAGAAAAAACCGACATTCTCAGCATCAACATTATTTGGGAACAAAGGATGTAAAGCACAAGCAAAAGTCGACATTTTGAGCATCAAAAGGAGTTGGGAACAAAGGATGTAAATCACTATTATAGCATACATCACGATGAAGATGTTGGAGATAAATATTCGGATACCGCAGAAAGTAAATGACCCATTTAACATCCTGTGCAAGTTTTCCCACGATGACCCATTTATCCATTAGTTTACTATTCCTATTCTTGAGCCCATTTAGAGAATGTACTTGAAGACAATTTATTCCAATTAACTAATGCACACATACTAGCTTGAAGCGGGACGATACACGAGTTGGACTAAAATACTGATAGAAAAGAGCTCTATTTGTGGCTGAAATAGAACTGTAAATTTTTTCTTCCATGTGATGTTACGGGTATCGTTATCAGATGTCCCTGGAATATTCAAAATGGATGTTAGATGGAGTGAAGGGTTAGAGGTTTCCATGCATGAGAAGGGGGAATTTTATACCTTAAATAGAACCCATTCTCAAAGATACCTCCACACTTTAGGTCTTGTTTTTTATACTGCCTCCAACACAAGTTGTTTTCATTTCATTCCATATTTAAGGATATTCTATTATAACACCCCTTCGTCGTGACTTTAACATCCTCTGAACTCCAAAGGAGAATGATTAAGTGTTGATTAACCATTTTTGGTTTAGTATACATTTCAATGGTCATATTAATGTCATGGTTTTGAGGACTCTAGTGTATTCATGGTGGTTTTGACATAACACTTCTAGTACGCTAACCTAGAGTATTCCTGCACACTCTATCAACATTTCAAGTTGTGATATTTTGAGACACAAAGATCTAGATTTGAAAAAGAATGAAAAAACTTGCAAGAGAACAAAAGAGTGAGCAAGAATGGAGAAAATAATGAAATTAATTCATCAATACTAGTTTGGAATCAATACATAAATGCAACTGACTTAAGCTTAGTTATACATGCAATAACTATCGATAGTTAAAGATAATTGAAGCTAAGTGTGCTTGATGTTCTGCTAATGTGAACATGCACCACATGAAAGCACTAGAGTTAACTAACTAAGCCAAGTGTACATCGCATGTAAGAACTCGAGTTAACTAGATAAAAACAAGTGCACATCGCATGCAATATCTAGAGTTGAACCAAAGCTAATTAAGGCTTACTATGTGCATATAAAGCACTCAAGTTAACTAGCTAGAGAAAAGTGCACATTTCATGCAATCTCAAGAGTTGAACTAAAGCTAATCTAGGTGCATGTACACCAACACCCCCCCTTAAGCATAACTTAGGAGAGTTTGATGCAAAATTAATGAGTCCCAAAAAACACGTCCATTTTAGGTACCCATATACAATGCATGAAAAGGATGAAAGAGGGAAAACCCAGTGGGAATACAACACCCCCCACCCCCCCTCAAAATATAATGAAAAATTAGAGAAAAGACAACTACTAAGCAGTCGTGTCCTTCACCACGAGATGATCTTGCAGGAATCGAAACTTCTGCTTAGTGAAAATCTTGGTGAAAATATCAGCAGTGTGCTCAAAACTAGGACAGTACTGAATATTGACGATCCCATCATGAATGATTTTTCTAATGAAGCACATGTGGATCTTGATGTGTTTGGTCTACTATCGCTGCACTTGATCTCTGAAAAACTTTAGCGTACTTTGATTATCACACCAGATGATAGTTAGATGATGGACAATGATCCCAAGCTCCGATAGGAAATGTTGTAGCCAAATGGCCTGAATAGTGACATTGACTGCTCCTCTATACTCGGCCTCTGGTGATGATAAATTAATGGCAGATTGCTTCTTGGTTGACCAAAAAATTGGGCCGGATCCCAAACTAAGTACATAACCAGAGGTGGACTTGCGATCAATGTTATCGCCAACCAAATCTGAATCTATGAACCCAATGAGATTCAAAGAACAATTGGTTGCATAATGAATCCCATAGGTGATTGTCCCCTGGACATATCAAAGGATGTGCTTTGCATCTTTCCACTGTAACTCATGTGGCTCTTGCATGTATCTGGAAACTGCTCCTATGGCATATGAGAGATCGAAATGGGAGTGAGAGATAAAGAAGACTTCCCACAAGCTAATGGTACAATGTGCAATCAACCAATGGTGTGTCTTTACCATTCTCAAGATTTATCACTGATAAGAAAGGTGTGGCTATTTTCTTGCAGTCACTCATGTGAAATCGTGCCAAAAGATCTCTAGCATACTTTGGTTGAGAAATGGTAATCCCAAAACCACTCTGATTGATCTCTAGTCCAAGGAAGAAATTTAGCAAGCCCATGTCTGTCATAGAAAACCGCTTATGTAATGCAATTTTAATCTTAGTAATGATAGAAGATGAATTACTTGTTATAAAAAAATCATCTACATAGAGTACTATGATCAACAAGGAGTCAATTTTGTTCAAAAAATAAACATTGGAATCAGATTTGTTGTGTACAAAATTTTGAGATAACAAATAAGAATCCATCTTTGTATACCATGCTCTAAGTTCTTGCTTGAGGCCATAGAGAGACTTCTTTAGTTTGCATACACGAGATGAATTGTGCATGTATCCCTATGGGTGCTCCATGTAGATTTCTTCCTTGAGATCACAATGAAGAAAGGAATTATTCACATCCATATGATGCACCTCCCATCCTCTTGTTGTTGCAATGGAGAGAGCTTCCAATTGGAATCCATTTTTGCCACTGGAGCAAAAGTCTCATCATAGTCAACACCATGTACCTGCTGAAAACCTTTTGCTACCAACCTTGCCTTATATCGAATAACTTGCCCATTTGCTGCTTTCTTGGTCCGGTAAACCCACTTGCACCTCACAAGTTTACGATTGGAAGGTAGCATAACCAAATCCAAAGTCTGGTTCTCAATGAGAGCATTATATTCCTCATCCATTGCACCTTCCCATTCAGGATGCCCAGTTTCTTCTGCATAAGTCTATGGATCAGATGCATGCATCATATAAGCATGCATGGGCATGCATGGCTCCATCGCTAAGAGTGCTTGCGGATCTTCCTCAAATTGATGTATAGAGGCAGGATCATCAAGGAGATCACTCATGCTATGCCATTTTTGTGTTGAAAGTGGTCAAGAATCTTCTGAACTACATGTGGAAGTATGATCTCAATGTTCAACAACTAGTGGTACAACAGGTGTCATGAGAAAAGGTTCATCTTCATTAGAATTCTGATTTGATGTTTCATCTGCATACTCATAAATGAGTTTTGATGGAAACTTGGTAACAAGTTCATCTGCCGGTGCATGAAAAATATCTTCGTGAAAATTTACATTCCTTTCAATAAATAGCTCTTCAGTGTTGATATCAAGAAATCTGTACCCTTTGACTTCATGAGAATATCCAAAAAACATGCATGAATTACTTTGAGGCTCCAAAGCCTTTCTCTTCTCTATACGAATGAGGGCCCATGCTCGAGATCTGAAAATGCGGAAATTACTGACTTTAGATTGTGTAATATTCCTTTTTCAAGAATTTCAACAAGGTGTTCAAGAAAAATGTTGTATAAGTAAAAATGTGCAAAAATAACGTAGACCAGGGCTTGGTTCCCCTCATTTATGTTGTGTGTGACTTATATATGGAATTTCATTAGAAAAAAATTAGTTTAGACTATTTAAATAGATCTCCCAAAAACTCTACTAGCTAAAAAGCACCCAAAGAGGAAGGCTGCAGCAAAATGCAAGCACTGCTTCAAGAATTGCACAGTTTTAGCAGATGTTCAGAGGAGATTTGCAAGCAGACTTATATTTCAGTCTTACAGCAACAAATCAACATTATGATAAAGCCCTGTCATTATACAATAGAATGCATGAGCCAATACAACAATAAATCTTCAGAAAAGAGAGCAGGAACACAAGTATATTTGCAGAAATGCTTCAACAACATTATTTTTGAGGAGCTTCAGCAGCTGGAAGTTACAACTCAGATCTAGGACAGATCTGTGGATGAAACATCAGATCTATATCAGATCTGGAAACTATATAGTTTTCTCTTCAAGATCCACTTGGAATTTTGTCAAAAGCATGCATGAATAAGAGTAGATTTGAGAAACAAGATATAGATCTGGAAACTGATGCAGTAAATTTCTGAATATAAAATTTCATTACAATGGATCAGATCTGAACAGAACATAGATCAGCAAGCTAATCCATGGATCAAAAAGTGGGAGGCAAAGCCCAGCACAAGAGATATCTGATCTAATCTATGAGCAAGACACCATATAAACCCTCATATAGAAATAACGCAGTTTACTCAGTGGGACAATCCTGTAGCTCAAATGACATAGAAAAACACTGTTAAATTGCAGATCTGAAGTGCAAGAAGCATAGACACTCTTTCAAGAGGTTAAAGAACACCTTCCTGAGAAGAGGCTCCCAAAAATACACTAGATCTCTGCAGATCTAGACTCCCACTTGCTACATCTCACAAGACAGCTCAGCCCTCAAGATGAGTAGCGCTGTAATGTAAGAAGGAGCTTGGCCTCAAGCCTGATAGTGGTTCAATTCAGAAAACTTTCCTCCTTTAATCCTCAAAGGAAGAGGTGAAATCCCTGCATAGGAATTCCAGATACAATCCTCCACTAAACAACAGAGAATGGTATTTGTCTAAGCAGACAAATACTCATAAATATGATAAATCAACAACCTTCTCTTGTTGCCCTCCTCCTCCTTTTATAAGATGATAAAGCCTTTGCAAACCCTAAACCATCTTGATGATTTAGCCCTTTTCACATGAGAGGCTCCCTTCTAGAACTACGCTGACCCTTTTGGGGATGCAATGAACCTAGACAGCGCTGTTGATTTGGTCAAGGTTGACCTAGTCTTTAGCTCAAACCTCTTTCACACCTGCAAGTGATTATTTACATGGCCCTGATTTGTATTTGTTCACATGGGAATTGATTTATTCAGACTTTTTAGGAGTTTTACATGTCCTCCTTTATTCATTTATTCATGAAACAGAAATTAAAACAAAATTGAATGTTCCTCTTAGCTAAGGCTAAGTGGGAACATTACAGTCCTCCCCTCCAAAATGTTGCTTGTCCTCAAGCAACTGATAGGGTAAGAGCTGTAGTTCTTCTTCTTCTCCATTGATGGCACCATCAAGGATCAAGTTTTCATCATGGACCAAGTGCCCCTCAAGCCAAGACATCAGAAATTTCTCCTCCAATGCTAACATGATAGGGGCATAGTCTATCCCTTCAGGAGTGTAAAACTCAACAGAAATAAACATGGGTGAAGCAATGTCACACCTAAAACATGTATCATGAAGTACAAGGTAAAGTTCCATCCCATGTTTTACATATACACTACCCACTTTTTGCCCATACAAACCCATAAAAAATACCAATATATCATCTATGTATGGAAGAAAAATCACATATATGCAAACTAAAATGTGCACTTGAGGAGGTGGGTCACAATTCCACATAAGATGCCAACGCAATGCACTCCTTGTCTTGAGTAAATCTGAGTGTGGTAAGTGGTATTCCCACCACATCTTTGTTGCATGGGTCACTTTGACATGGCTGAAAGTGATACCCAAGTTAGGTGCCTCTGGGTAGCACCCATCATGATAGAGAATCCCCCTTTGCACCTCAAGGGAGTGGCCAGATTTAGAATTTTTATTGGCCTCATCAATGCCATGAGATCTGCATGTAATATCACTCCTTGTAGGAGCCATGGCCTGCATACATATGGTAAGAGAATGTGTCAACTCAGAAAAATAAACATGCTCCATAAGATCAGATTCTTTACCATTCAAGTCTCTCACACACATGGAGTTAGACATGGGCATTTCTCCTCTTTTAAGAGAAGGAAGAGATAGTTGAAATGTCTCCTGCATAGAGTCCTTTGGCTGCCCCATCTCCTCATAACTATTGCACTCTTGTAAGTGCTGATGTAGTTCCTCCCAATCATAGTGATGATGTAGTTCTTCCTTCATACCCTCCCAATCAAAACTCCTCATGATTAGGGAGTAGATCTTTGCTGACTGCATATAGTTGGAAAAGAACTCTTTGTGTGCTCTTTGTAGTATCTCTTGCTTAAGCTTGGAGGCTTGAGACAAGAATACTTTACCAAGATGATAGATGACCCCTTCATGGACCAAATAGCCTCCTCCTTGCTTCATGCCATCTAATATCATCTCGGTGTGCAGATCTTTGGAGTACTCCATAAGGAGTTGAGACCTCCAATATGGATCTACACAACTCAACAAGGACAACGCTGTTGATGCATCTATGATGGTGATTTCCTTGTTGCTGATTGTTTCTTTGAAATTACACATGCCAAAAGTGTTTGTGGGAAGGTTGATCCTCCCCTTTGCTTCCTCCCATAGCACTGTGGCTTTCTCTTCCATTTCTCCAGTACTTTGTGAGGCTTCCCCCACATGATCAGAATCTAATGGCATTCCAAGTGGCTTGCCATGAGGTAGGAATGTTCCTTGCAACATTCTCATAAACATGAGAGAAGGAACTGTGAGATCCTTGCTTCCACTGCGCAAATCCATCTCTGTTGTTTGTGTGGAAACATCAGGTGTAGGATAAGTGTGCATGCCTTGAATTATTTGTGGTTTCCCACTCTTAAAGTCCACCCACTCCATCTGCAAAGCCTTCCAATCAGTGGTGAACTTCCCTAAGGTAATCAACCACTGGACACCCAAGATGATATTGGTGTCTGCTATGTCAACTACAAAGAAGTGATCCACCAAGGTGTAGGACCCCATAGTGACAGAAAGTGATGGAACATATTTCATGCACTGCATAGTTCTATCTCCTAGGACCAAAATAGAGAACCCATCAAAAGTATCAGTGGGGATCCCTCAACTCTGCACAAAGTGAGCATCAATAAAGTTGTGGGTTTCCCTACTGTCAATCAAAATAGACACTCTCTAGGGTCAAGTATTTGGGCACTCCTCTCAAAGAAGCAAGAGTCCCACTTGTTGGAGCAAAGGCTCCCTCTTCACCTCTGGATGGTGATTTATCTTCCTCCTCATCATCACCAGTGCTGTGACCCTTCCTAGGTCCTTCATTCCCATCTTCCTCCTCAAAATCTGAGAAGACTTCTATATAGTGTGCTCTTCTAGCAGCACATCTATGTCCTGGTACCCATGGCTCTTGACAAGTGAAACACAATCTCTTTTTCCTCAACTCCCTCCTGAGATCAAGGTCAAGAGGTTTCTTCAGTGAGCTCTCCTTGGGTGGAGCAGCTTTCCCTTCTTTCCCCTTAGAAGAGTGAGGGGCTTTGCTTTGGAAAGTTGCCTTTGCTCTTGGCAAGGCATCTTGGAGATCTCTAGCTCTCTCAATGGCATCATCCAAAGTGATGGGCTTGGTAGACTTAACCAACCCATGCAAAGGTTCCTCCAGGCCATCAATGAACATGTAGACTCTCCTTGCTACTGATAGATCAGGGACCATTACTGAAAACCTCAGGAATTCAGAGATATAGGCCTCTGCATCTCCTGTCTGCTTCAGCTTTGCCAAGATTATAAAACGGGCCTCTAGATCTTTCTGATCAAATCTCTCCACTAGTCTCCTAGTGAACTCAGCATATGTAGACACATTGTTGTGTCCCAATGTAGATAGTCCATGAAACCACTAGTTGTGGGCTTCTCCCTCAAAATGCAGTGCAACCATTAGGGGAATTTTGAGGTCTAAAATGGGCCTCCTAAGGAAATAATTAAATAATAGCTAAGCCAGTAAAATAATATTTTTGAGTTTTCAATTCACTTTTTGCACCACAATCCATGTAACTATAGTTAAATTCAATTCAAAAATTGTACCAAAATAAAATTAATAAAAAAATTGTATTGATGTGACTATAAATAAGAATGAGCTTTTCAAGAAAAAGTCATTATCATTGAACAACTAATGCATTTGTCCTTTGTACTTAAATAACTTAAAATGAAATATAAATATAAATTTATAAATTCTTAATAATATTATATGCTATTAATTAAAATTTATATTATTTAAATTGTATAATAACATGTAATTAATATACTATATAAATATAATATAATATAATAAATGTATAGGGATATGCATTGTTTCTTTCAAGAAATTTGAAATGACAATAATATATTTTTATTCAAAAAGTGTGAAATGACATTTATTATGAGTATTTTACTTTGAATTTAAAAGTACTTAGAGCAGTACCATGGCTAACCATGAGTTTTTATCCACCATTGAGAATGTGACAAGTAATTACCTTTAACTCAAGCAATGCCACCTCAACCATTAGGGATGATGTCATCCCCTAAAATGTGATTGGTTCTCATAAAATGAATTTTGATTATACATTTTCCTTAGGAGGCCCATTTTAGACCTCAAAATTCCCCTAATGAATCTTGATGGCTTCTACCTCGGGTACTTTATTCAGCTAGAAATAGATGTCCAAATTTTCCACCCATGCTTTGGCAGAACAAGAGGATGTTCCATCGAACTTGGGAAAAAATAACCTGCCCATAGTATGGTGTCTCCCCTTGAAGAAACCACCATCTCTGTACTGCTTCCATGGTCTCCTTTGGTCCTTGAGATGGCAAAATTCTTAGAAGCTCAAGTTATCCTTGAACCTCTGACTTTGTGAGTAATATTCTACAAAGTACCCTTCCAGGGAGGTTGTCTCTTGTAGTCCTTCATTCTCTACAACCAGGAAGGTAGGCATGGTAGAGCATTGTGAGGCATGTGGAGCTTGTGGCAAGCTCACAGGTTGACCAGTCCCAAAATGAGACATGTCAGAACTTTCTCCTTAATGGAATCTCCTAAGGGATTCCCTCATTCTATCCACCCTCATCTCCTTTATCTCATTAGAAAGATATTGCATAGCCTCCAAGAGAGTTTTTGCAAACTCCTCTACTTCCATATCTTTATCATGCACATATTTAGGGGCTTTCCCCTTGTCTTGACCTTTGTCAAGATCAACAGTGGTGTAGTCATACTTTCTATGACTTCTATTTTGGTATCTCCTCTTCCTCTTAGTGGAAGGATCCTCTTCTTTGGAATGTAGCATGACTGGTGCTCCAATGGAAATCATAGGATGTGCCAAGAGTGGAGCTCCGATACCACTGTAATATTCCTTTTTTAGGAATTTCAACAAGGTGTTCAAGAAAAACGCTGTATAAGTAAAACTGTGCAAAAATAACACAGATCAGGGTTTGGTTCCCTCATTTATGCTGTATGTGACTTATATATGGAATTTAATTAGAAACAAATCAGTTTAGACTATTTAAACATATCTCCCAAAAACTTGACTAGCTAAAAAGCACCCAAAGAGGAAGGCTACAGCAAAATGCATGCAGTGCTTCAGGAATTGTGCAGTTTTAGCAGATGTTCAGAGGAGATCAACATGGAGAATTATATTTTAGTCGTACAGTATCAAATCAACATTATGATAAAGCCCTTTCATTATACAGTAGAATGCATGAGCCAATACAGCAATAAATCTTCAGAAAAGAGAGCAGGAACACAATTATATTTGCAAAAATGCTTCAACAGCGTTATTTTTTAGGAGCTTCAGCAGTTGGAAGTTACAACTCAGATCTAGGATAGATCTGTGGATGAAACATCAGACCTATATCAGATCTATAAACTTTATAGTTTTCTCTTCAAGATCCACTTGGAATTTTGTCAAAAGCATGCATGAATAAGAGTAGATCTGAGAAACAAGATGCAGATCTGGAAACTGCTGCAGTAAATTTCTGAGTATAAAATTTCATTACAATGGATCAGATCTAAACAGAACATAGATCAACAAGCTAATCCATGGATCACCAAGTGGGAGGCAAAGCTCAGCAGAAGAGATCTCTAATCTAATCTATGAGCAAGACACCATATAAACCCTCATACAGAAATAACGCAGTTTACTCAGTGGGACAGCGCTATAGCTCAAATGACACATAAAACTACTGTACAATTGCAGATCTGAAGTACAAGAAGTAGAGACACTCTTTCAGGAGGTTAAATAACACCTTCCATGAGAAGAGGCTCCCAAAAATACACTAGATCTCTGCAGATCTAGACTCCCACTTGCTGCAGCTCACAAGATAGCTCAGCCCTCAAGATGAGCAGCGCTGTAATGTAAGAAGGAGCTTGGCCTCAAGCCTGATAATGGTTCAATTTAGCAAACTTTCCTCCTTGAATCCTCAAAGGAAGAGGTGAAATCCCTACATAGGAATTCCAGATACAATCCTCCACTAAACAACGGAGAATGGTATTTGTCTAAGAAGTCGAATACTCAGAAATATGATCATTCAACAACCTTCTCTTGTTGCCCTCCTCCTCATTTTATAAAATGAGAAAGCCCTTGCAAACCCTAAACCATCTTGATGAGTTAGCCCTTTTCACATGAGAGGCTCCCTTCTAGAACTGCGTTGTCCCTTTTGGAGATGCATTGAACCTAGACAGCGCTGTTGATTTGGTCAAGGTTGACCCAGTCTTTAGCTCAAACCTCTTTCACACCTGCAAGTGATTATTTACATGGCCCTGATTTGTCTTTTTTCACATGGGCATTGATTTATTCAGACTTTTTAGGAGTTTTACATGTCCTCCTTTATTCATTTATTCATGAAACATAAATTAAAACAAAATTGAATGTTCCTCTTAGCTAAGGCTAAGTGGGAACATTACAGGTTGCATGCCAGTCCAAGCCTCAAATGGTATTTTTCTAGTAACAAATTTATGAGGAGATCTATTTTGGATGTATGAGGCACAATTGATAGCTTCAGCCCACAATTTTGACGAAAGTGATCTTGCATGCAACATGCAGTTGGCCATCTCTTTCAAAGATCGATTCTTCCTTTCAGCCACCCCATTTTGTTGTGGATTGTAAGGAACTATATGTTGCAACTGTATGCCTGCTTCATTACAGATATTCTTGATATATTTGTTAACATATTCCATCCCATTATCTATGAGGAGTATCTTGATGTCTTTTCCAGACTGATTTTCCACATGTGCTTTGAAAATCTTTAGATGTTGAAGAAATTCAGACTTGAGTTTCAAGAAGTAAAGCTAAGTGAATCCATGTAATCATCTATAAATGACAACGCATATCTTGCTTTTCTCATTGAAAGCACTAGAAATGGACCCATGAGATCACTGTGTACAAGTTCCAAAGGTGAAGAGGCTCTCCATGCATGCCCCTTCTCGAACTTGTCTTGTAGATGCTTTCCAAGAGCACATCCATTACAAACACCATTTGAAAATTCAATGGTTGGAAATCCTTTCACCATCCCTTGCTTGCTAAGTTGTTGCGTATATCTGAAATTCAAGTGCCCAAATCTCTTGTTCCAAATCCTACTTTCTTCATTTGCATGCACAAGTGGAAAAATAGAATCTGATTGAGGAACAAAATAAGAAAATGTATACAGACGAGATTGATCATTTACCTTGCAAGATGCAATCTTTAAGTTGGTTTACATGTCATAAATTCTCACGGAATTTGGGGTAAATTCCATTTTCCTTCCGTTACTTGTGTGTGTCATCTGATACACTCAGAGAAGATTCACAAAAAGCCTTGGAATATGCAAGGCATTCTCAAAACTTCCATCTTAGAATTGCACTCATCCTTGTCTAATTGCTACAACTGCAGAATTGTCCCCCATGAGAATAGGAGGTCCTGAGTCTGCATGTAGAGAAGAAAAGGATCCTTTGAAGAATCCATATGATGTGAAGCTCTTGAATCGATGATCCATTATTGCGGTGTAGAATGAAGAGAAATCAAACCATGCCCATTACCTCTTGGTTCTGGTGCTTTTTCTCCAGACTTATTCTTGGCACTCTCAGGAATGTGGTCTCCAAGATTGTGTTGCTGGAGTGTCTGCGCCATAATATCTATAGTCTTCTTCATGCATGCAGATTCAGGATGAAAACCATGGTGGAAATAATTTCACATTGATTACCCTTTTGTTCCTTTCCTTTCCTTTGAGCCGGATGATCCATCAGTGGATTTGGGATTTCCTCCTTTTCTTGGATCAGGATCCTTCTTCCCTTTTCCTTTCTGATGGTATTTGGAATTTGCCTTTCCTTTTGCATTCACAGTAAGTGCACGCGCATTGGAATTTTTAAGTGTGCCAATTTTGATGAGCTTATCTTGCTCATGAATCAAAGACTGAAGAAAAGAATCCAGTGAGGGAATCTTCCAAGCTGCACTGGTTGTAGATCTTACTGTGTGGAATGTAAATATGAACACTGCATACTCTGGACCAAGTTTTGGTAAAATGGAAAGAATCAATTGAATTTTTTGCTTGGATTTGTCGATCCCACATCCTTTCATCTAAAGCAACAAGGCTTTATACTTTGTGAAGAAATCTTGAATGTTCTCAAAATTTCTCGGATCTAATGAGTTTAAATAATTTTCGAGAATGTGACCCTGCATTTCATCTTCTTTTCCAAACAATCCTTCCAAATTTTTCCATACTTAATTTTGATTTGAACATGATTCAACATGAAATAGCAGTTCTGGAGAGATAGGTAAACATAGGATGCCAAAGGCCTCGTCCATGCGATTGAAATATATTTTTTTCTCCACTGTCGATGTTGGTTCAACTTATGTTTCCATGGTTACTCTAAATAATCCTATACTTCTAAGATGAAGTAGAATCTTTGGCTTCCATTTGAAGTAATTATATGGAGTAAGAATTTCTGATTGTGGAAACTCCAATTTAGACTCCATTCTTTGTTGTTACTTCAATCTTCTGAACCTGCAAATAAAAATTTCTTGTGCATTGATTACAAGTACATGTGCTCTGATACCATGTGAGATTTTGAGACGCAAAGATCTAGATTTGCAAAACAATGAACGAACTTGCAAGAGAACAAAGGAGAGAACAAGAATGGAGAAAATAATGAAATTAATTCATCAATATTAGTTTGGAATCAATACCTAAAAGAAACTGAATTAAGCTTAGTTGTACATGCAATAAATATGGATAGTTAAAGCTAACTGAAGCTAAGTGTGCTTTATGTTCTGCTAATGTGCACATGCACCACATGCAAGCACTAGATTTAACTAACTAAGCCAAGTGCACATCACATGTAAGCACTCGAGTTAACTAGCTAAAAACAAGTGCACATCACATGCAATATCTAGAGGTGAACTAAAGATAATTAAGGCTAACTATGTGCATGTAAACCACTCAAGTTAACTAGCTAAAGATAAGTGCACATTGCATGCAATCTCTATAGTTGAACTAAAGCTAATCTAGGTGCATGTACACCAACACAAGTATCTACGTTGAAATAAACTGCACTGTGTTGAAGCATTCGTTCAGTGTTTACTTTGTAATGGTTTTTTTTAATACCCTTCGAGCTCTATTGTTACGCTAAGATTATTCTTTGTGGCTTCAAGATCTACTTTCAATTAAATGAAATATATCTCATTATATATATATTAAAAGGCCCATTCGACTTGTTTATAAGGCTACACACCAAAGAATGGGTTCAAATAGCGATATTTGCATACCATAGAGTGTTATTATAAATTTCCAAAAGTCCTCCTTCATTGTGAAAGCTCAGCATGTGGCCTTCAAACCTCAACCTAACCTTCATCATAAGAAGAAGGAATAAATCTTCTTTGAAGATGCATAGGTGAGAAAGAGCTCGACGGATAAACTAGCTGCCACCTAGTTCAAAGTGTCAGTACAAGATAGCCCTGATCATAACGATGCCCACAAAATCAAGGGGGTTGAAATACGCCCACAAAATCAAGGGGGTTGAAATGCAGGCTAGCAACGATAATGGAACTCAAATATTTTCACGACATCCCAATAAGTCAATGAATAAAAATGTGGAAGCAAAGAAGAAGGGCATTGAAATTATGGCGTTCCGTTCATCATTATCCATCCATAGCCCATGGATAGCCCATGATAATCCCCCTGACCCCAGGGTCTAGAGCCAGCTGGCTAGTCAGTAATATCTATAATATGTATTGTTTTTTTCTAAAGGTTATAGTTTTTTGCATTTTATGATGTCGAGGAAATTGGAATAGCAATAGGCTATATGTAATCGAAATGTTCTACAATGATATGTAGGATGTAATTAAGTTCAAAGAAAAATTAAATATATCAATATAAGAATGTTGGAAATATTGAATGAAACAATAACAGAGGAAATGCATCTCCCCGCAACACAGAGAATGCAACAAATTGTGGAAATAAAAATTCATACATAGACAAGATAATACACAGGAGAGGAACAAACTTTAGTTTTCTATTCCTTCACTTTGTAACAAAATGAAATTACATTTGTTTTAATAAAAGAATGGTTGTATCCTGAAAAACTAAATCTAATCATTACAATTCAATTGCTGAATGGACGTTAAACAACCAAACGTCCTTAGGCTGTCGAAACCCATTTCTTCAATAAAAGCGACACGTAGACCATATTCTGTTTTGTACATGTAAACACGTAAAAATGTGTTCAAAACATAAAAGAATGGACTTGAAATAATATAGATTTACGCTTTGAGTCCTCATCGCATCTGGTGCCTTATCGTAGATCGTAGATCGACGATCTTAACAATTAACATATGTGCGAACACAGGTAAATACAAAACCTTGTGATGTGCAATTGTGATCGCATCGCAACAAAAATAACATACCCTGCAGAACTTTAACTCTAAACATAAAACTTTGTGGGCGCGATGTGTGAAAACTTAACTTTGTGTAATTGCGATATGCTGCGGCGTTATTGCATCGCAAAACATATAACATAACTACGGGCGGGGAAGGTAAACTTAGAATGTTGCGATTGTGATGTGCGATAGCACAATCACATTGCACGGTAAATAACATAGCTTGCGGTGGTGGAAAGGTAAGTGATGAATTGTGAAGTGTGTGGTTTTGGGTGGTAAACATTTGTAAGTGTGGTAATGGAAATAGACAGAATACAAAGGAATTTCACGGTTTTGCAAATGCGGTAAGGTATAAGGTGGGTCCCGTCGGATATCACATCGGTGATAGAATAAAATATGGCAAAAGAGTTAAGAGGTAAGGTAAGGAAAATATGATGCGAGCAAAAGGTAAGTTAAATGTGGTGGTTCAAAGAAATAAAAGCAGAGGATGGCCGCGGTACTCGGTTTGTTGTGGTTGCGTGAAAATGCCTCCGGCTATATGGATCTGTGCTTCTCCTTCTCTACAAAACAATTGATTGAAGTGTGTATTGCTGCCACTTCTTATTCATAGCGGTGGTTGGGATTTAATTCCAACACTCCACCTTAATCACAACTGCCGCCATCAGTCATTCCTAGACACTATCTGAGATAAATAAAACTTCTCTATCCCAATGGCTTTATGAGGATATCATCAGGCTGTTCCCCTACCCTCTAATGCTGCAAAACAATCTCACCATTGTTAACCAATTCTCTTATAAAATGATATTTGGCATCTATGTGCTTTTTTATCTTGTGAAAAAAAAATCTTTGATAATGTAATTGCTAAGCTATTATCACAATAAATTGTGGTTCCTTTGTCTTGTTCATGACACAAATCTCTCAGTATCCTTCTCATCCATACTGCTTGGCATGTTGTTGCTGTTTCTGCCACATATTTAGATTCTGTTGTTGATAATGCAACTATTGGTTGCTTCTTGGAAGCCCATGAAATGGCTCCTGATCCCAAATGAAACACATACCAAATGTGCTCTTTCTATCATCTACACTTCCAACCCAATTATTGTTAGTGTAACCAATCAATTTAAAATTATCAGTTGAGGAGTATAGACATTAGGGGAATTTTGAGGTCTAAAATGGGCCTCCTAAAGAAATTATAAAATAATAGTGGAAATAATAAAATCATATTAGATTACATCATCAAATTTTAGAGGGTAAAAAAGAAAAAACTACTTTTTCAACTTGTATTTTCAACTTATCTCCCTATGGGTTTACTCAAATTTTGGGCAGGAACACTCGTTGGATGTAGAATTTTATTTTTCATCCAAGGAGTACCCATGTTGCACACTTTTTATGGACCCTGCTACACGAAAAATGAGAAATACAAGAAAAACGTGATTGCAATCACGTTTTTCATGTATTTCTCATTTTTTGTGTAGCAGAGTGTATCAAAAGTATGCAACATGGGTACTACTTGGATGAGGAATTAAATTTTACATCCAATGAGTACTCCCACTCGAAATTTGGGTAAACGCTTAGAGAGATAAGTTGAAAATACGATTTGAAAAAGTAGTTTTATTATATTAATAATTTTTAATTTTTTTATTTTTTATCTCCAAAAATGATGAATCATCCCCACATCATCATAATGAATCCTATTGGTTTTTATAAAGTTTATTTTGGTTTAACATTTTTCTTAGGAGACCCATTTTAGACCTAAAAATTCACATACCTCAATGTTCTCTTGGCTTCTTGCCAATGTGTCTCTTTTGGTGTCTCCATGAATCTGGAAATTAAACATAGAATATACATAATATCAGGCCTAGTCGCAGTCAAATACATTCGACTGCTAACTATGCTCTTGTACAATGTCAGATCAACATTCTTGCTACAATCTTCTTTGCTTAATTTTAACCCCATGACAATTGGAGTTATATCTGCTTTGCTGTTCTGCATGTTAAATTTCTTTAAAACTTTTTCAACATATTTTGCTTGAGAAATAAAAATTCCCTTTTCATTTTACTTTACTTCTATTCTCAAGAAATATCTCAATAAACCCAAATGAGTCATTTCAAATTCACTCTTCATGACTTCTTTAAAATCAACAATGAGAGAAACTTCATTGCCTATGAAAAATAAATCATCTACATATAAAATAACAATAAGGATTTTACCGTCATTTTCTTTAATGTAGAGTGTGGGTTCACCATCACATTTTTCAAACCCATTATCCATTAGGTAAGCATCAATCCTATTGTACCATGCTCTTGGTGCTTGATTCAACCCATAAAGAGCCTTCTTCAACTTGCATACTTTGTGCTCTTGCCTTTCTATCTCATAGCCAGGGGGTTGTTCAACATATACCTCCTTTTTCAACACTCCATTCAAGAATTCTGATTTTACATCCATTTGGTACACTTTCCACTTTTGCTGTGCTGTTATGGACAACATTGTCCTCACTGTCTCCATCCTTGCAACAGGTGCAAATGTTTCTTCATAATATATTCCTTGTTGCTGCTTGTAGCCTTTCACAACAACTCTTGCTTTATGCCTTTCTATGTTGCCTTCGTCATTTCTCTTAGTCTTATAGACCTTCACTCCAATGACATATTTACCTTGTGGGAGGTCCACTAACTCCATGTATCATTCTTTTCTATTGCTCCAATCTCTTCATTCATTGCTTCAATCCATTTTTATTCTTTTACTGCATCTTCAAAATGAATTGGGTCATCAACATGAAAAAAAAAATCAAATAAAGAATTGATACCAACATTATTATCGGCTTCATCTTGCTCATAAATTTCACTCAAATTTCTGAATCGTGGTCTTCTTGGTGTTCTTGGAGTTACACTTGAACTCGAGGGAGTTTCAGATCCCTGTGGTGTGCTTGAAGAAGCACTTCTTCAATTTTGCACTACTACTCTATTGCTTACTTGTGGTGTGCTTTGCTGAGCTTGTGTAAGTGGAGGAGGAGCCACCATGGAGGAATTATTTTCTGCAATCAATTCCTCTTTATCTTCATGTGAAATACATGTCTTCAAATTTACAGTTTTCTCTAAACTTCCATCCCAAGCTTCTTCTTCAATGAACTGCACATCTCTGCTGATTATTACCTTCTTGGTTGATGGATTATAGAGCTTGTAGGCCTTGGATTCATCACTGTATCTAACAAATATACACTTCTTCCCCTTACTGTCCGACTTCTTTCTTAGCTGATCCAGGACATGTGCATATGCCACACATCCAAATACTCTCATGTGAGTGACAAACTGCTTTGTTCCACTCCATGCTTCTTCCAGAACTCTGTTCATAACAACATTGGTTGGACATCTATTTAAAATATAAGCTGCACAATTTACAACTTCTCCCCAGTACTCATTTGGGAAATACTTCGCCTTCAACATACTTCTAACCATGTCCATGATGGTTCTATTCTTTCTTTCTGCAACATTGTTTTGCTATGGTGTATACCTTGTGGTAAACTGCTTGCGTATGTTGTGCTACCTGTAGAAACATAGAAAGTCTTTGGATATATATTATCCTTCTCTGTCAGTTCTCATCACTTTTATGTAGTGCCCACTTTTCTTCTCAACAAGAGCTTTGAAGTGGTAGAAATATTCAAACACTTCAATTTTATGTTTTAAAAAATAAACCCATGTATTTCTTGTATAATCATATATAAATTTCAAGACATAGTGACTGCCAGCTAATGATGGCGTTTGCATTGGTCCACACAAATCTAAGTGGACTATCTCTAAGGGTGCCTTTGCCCTTATACTCTTTCCTGCTGGAAAGGATTCTCTATGTTGTTTTCCCAAGATTCAGCCTTCACATAGGCTATCTCGTTTCTCTATGAGTGGTAATCCATTTACCATCCCTTTTCTATGTAAGAGGTTCAAACCTCCAAAATTGAGATGTCCAAATATCAAATGTCATAACCAGTTTTCATCTTTCACTTCTTCTTGAAAGACCTCTTGTGTTACAACTACTATAACACCTCCTTCCTTCAAGTCTGTTCTGATCTTGAGAGGTAACATCCTATTTCTTGTCATATGCACTTCTGCAATGACCCTTTTACTTAGAGGTATGTCCATGATTGTAAACACATCATTCTTAAATAACACATTGTAGCCCTTATTCACGAGTTGTCCATTGCTTAGAAGATTACATTTTAGGCTAGGTACATAATAGACATCTGACACAAACTTATTTTCTCCCTTCCTTGTGAGTATTGATACTCTTCCTTTCACCATGACAGAGACTTTACTATCAGTATCTGTTGTCACTTCAGATTTCACATTCTCATCTAGATTGGAAAACATTGCTATGTTTCCAGTCATGTGGTTGCTACAAGCTGAGTCTAAGAACCATACATCTTCTTGTTTTTATTGTGTTATGTTAGCCATCCTTAATTTTGATATATTCAAATGATGGCTAAAACAGGTCTTTTAGCCTTCAAGAAACAAATTTCAAGAAATCTGTGAGTTCTTGAAGTCTTCTGTGTTCAATATCCTTCATAAGACCCATCTCATTGATGTCTTCGCTAAAAAATCCTCAAAGAAGCTTGCTGATATACAAGGACTATTTCAAAAACCTCTTCTCCATCATTTCCCTCCTAAAATTCCCCTTTTACCTTTATTATTCCTCCATTATCCTCTAAAAATCCCTCATTTGACCTTCATTCCCCCTGATAACCCTTTAAAACCATAAAAATCATCTTTTTCTGGTTTTAAAACCTTTGTTTATCCTGTCGAAACCTCGAAGAACCCTTCAAAAATCTTTATTTCGGCCCAAAAACCCTTTGTTTTACATTAGGGCCTTAAGCGTTTTCCCCTTATCCCTAACCCTCTTTCACCATATGACCCACCACTGTGACTGAGCGCTAAGCCCATCGCTCATCGGCACTTCGCACTTTGCCACGTCCAAGATCTCACCTCCGAGAACTATTTTTCGCTGATGGTCGATCCCCCGAGAAAATCTCCACCGTTGATCCTGTTTAAGATCTAATGGCTCTCGCTCCATCGGCACATCGCAATCGTTCCCCCCACATCTCTTCCTCCCATCTGTCTGGATTCCTGATGTGCGCGGCCCCGATTTAATCACAGCCATCTATTCCCCCTTATCTAACGGCCCACATTACCCATGCATTTCAACCCCGCCCTCTTCATTCTCCTTCATCGTCCGATCTCAGACGTTGATCTCCAATGATCGGATGGTCCTTACTTCATCACAATTTCACCATCCACATCGACCCCTCCATCCGCCATTCCCTTTATTCTTTCCCCCACTCTTAATCTGGGCCATCGATCCTAATCATCCAACGGTTCCCACTTAACATGGACGTTTTTCCCGTCAATTAACCTATTTCGCTCCGCGAAAAAGTAGCTTACATCGGCTATCTGGTCCCACCACTTTTCCACCGCACATCTTTCCTCCTAACGCGCTCATCTGCAATCGTTGATCTGGACTGCCCAGATCAAATGATCGAAACTCCTTTTCGCACTCGTTCTCACCCAATTTCTCCACCATGCAACTTTTGCATGAAATTAGTGGTTCTGTGGGGGACACGTGTCACCCACCCACCTGTATCGCGTTCGCCCGTCCCTTTACAACTTACCACCCAACTCTCATGCGAACACCACCCTAGTTTTCTGCGAAACTGCCCATCATATTTCCACGCCATATTTAAATTTAAGCCTTGATTTTCGCCTCTGCCATGGTTTTACCTTCCATCGCTACATTCGCACTTCCTCTGCAAACACTCCTCCACCTCCTTCGAGCTATCTGTAAGCAGTTTAAGCCCAATCCGCAGGTTTTATTTCACTGGTTTGTTGATTTTATGCAGGTTTAATGGCAGTTGTTCAATAAAATTCGTCCCACAACAAATATAGTTGCAGAGGCTAAAGATGACGATCCTCAGAGGTCAAATTCAATGCAGAAAGGGACATAAAGGGCCAGATTGTCAAGTTTAATAAATATGTCATGAATGTTGATTACACAAGCAAAGCCCTCCAACGCAAGCCACCTGTACATCAAATCAAACAAAGTAGTGAAAATATCAGAAGAGATCCAAGATTAAAGTTAAAAAGGATTAAAGCGAAAATCTTGAAGATTGAGAGCCTTAATCCACAGTTCAATGTACAAAGCAGCATGAAGACCAAAGATGATCCGAGAAGGCTTAATGAAGCCTTAAAGCACAAATCAAAGTTAATATTAGTGTTTGAAGTATGAAAGTCAAACAGATCAGCAAGAGAAGGCCTTAACTACCAGATCCTCATGGACATCTAGTTCTTCAAAGATCATAAACGACACCTACCGTCTACCATACAACTCCAAAAGACACCTTGATAGCCATTATGCTGACAGATCCTCTTTAAACTATCAGAGCAGTTATTATAAAGGCATGGGTGGCCTCAAAACTAAATTTTTCACCTAACTTGTCCCAGAAGCCAAGACAAAGTTACTACAGTCAGTAGATATCTCCGAAAGAACACACTTCAGAGTTATTACCAGCCTACCAGGTATGCCTCAAAGCCAACAAAAACTACTGAATGGTCTAAATAGTTAATGCAATGTTTATTGAGCAGAGTGAAGCATTTTATGCACTTCTCCTCTGTCTTAATTGATCATTAAGATCATCTCTTCCACCACTCCTCCTCATTCACCTATAAATACTCTTTGAAGTTTCATTGTAAGGAGTTGGAAAGTTATTAATTTTTTGAACTGTTATTAAGTGGAAGTAGCTGAGTAGTTGTAATATAGTAGGCTGGGAAGAGAAGTATTTGACTGTAGAAAGCCATTGGACTTAAAGTATGTGACTAGTCTTGCACATCAAATAAACAAGCAGATTCAGAGGATCCTGGTCTATATTATTGGTAATGTTTTTCTTACTGTAATTGTTATTCTCCTTATGTTTCCATACTGTCCATTTTCTCTGATAAAGAAAAAAAATTTAGAGTAGGATTTACTACAAAGTACCCTATTTCTACCTGATAAGCTTTATCTCTATGTTTTCTTCTAATTGTTGCTTTGGAATGATTTCAATAGAGTATAACCAGTCAAGGAATGTTGGTGAGCCCATGTATTGCTGAGTATAACTTGAGATGTCGTTCTCGAAAGATCTTTTCCCTGCATGCTAAGTAGAGTCCTAATCAAGGAATTTTATGGTTAGCCCTATCCCTTGTTTAGTCTTAAACAACTGTTTTGAAGATTTCCCTTAAGAGTATGTTGAAAGCAGGATACATCCAAAGTCCTTACTTGATCTCAGGCTACTTTTTATGTTTGTCTTAAATGTTTTCTACTTTTTGAAGGTAGTCAAGAGGATTACTGGATTGTTGTCTTAGAAGTTGGCTTTAGTAGGAGTTTTCCC
Organism: Pinus albicaulis; assembly: GCA_034641835.2. Lineage (NCBI taxonomy): Eukaryota > Viridiplantae > Streptophyta > Pinopsida > Pinales > Pinaceae > Pinus > Pinus albicaulis. The sequence goes on from CM076569.1 coordinate 913,666,517, forward strand.
AAAGAAGTCTATGGTTTTCCCTGTCCTTTGGCTTGCTCCCAAATCAGCCACTTTGAAAGGCTTTTCTTGTGTAGTGAAGTTAATAGATTCTTAATTGGTTATTAGTTTTTCTTCTTTCACCACACTTCTTAATGTTTCATACCACAAACTCAACTTAAAGAGATCTTTTGATATAGATGACTTGCCCTATGGAAACCCTGGAATAGTTGTTGTGCAAGTAAACCCTTTTATGATTCCATAGCCCAATGGATTGGCACTATTTCTTGACCTATATTCCCATGCTGAAACATCCTTCTACTTATTTCCTCCTTCACTCCACATGACCTTCTCAATTAATGATCCCCAACCAAAAACAAGAAAATCCCTTGTGCTTCATAACTAGCCTAATATCATATCATGAGCCTATAAACATATCATTCTAAAACACATATAGAGAGATACCTCTCTAAATCCAGGAGGGCTAGATCCTAGGATTCCAAAGTGGTTCTGATGTTGCCATGTCATTTGGTATGCCAATCTTCTAAATCACAGGACCACAACATAATGGAGACCCCGCTGGGGAATTTTGAGTGAATTACATCTTATACATCTTAAGACCTCATAAGACCTGCAAAAATCCTTAGATTGGTAGTTAATTTCTGATGGTGGATAGCAGCCCGCTTTAAAACATTCGAAATCATCCACCTGGCGACTCCACAACTCCTAAAAGACCAAAAGAATCCACTAGTGATCAGTAGGCCTGTTGATTACCCTTGGTTTCACAAAGACTCCACTGGGATAGCCCACACTACCATTGAAACATCGTGCACACCCATTATTAGGAAGCTTCAAGGATTAATTTCTCTTTGTCTAAGATTATTTTGCCTCTAAAGATTGTCATATTGGGCTGACTTTCTCTTCTATGGGTCTAAATATTAACATTATGGCTTCAAAAATAATTCATACCAGAGCCTATCTTGACCCAAATCCTCCTGAAATAGTTGATAATCCAGAAAGCATTCTTAGGAAGTCTCATGTATCTAGGGATCCAACTATTTTCAGACCCATTCATAGAGCTAAATCCATGCCTGAAGTCCTTATAGCTCTATCAGATACTCAAGTTGACTTACCCTTTTCAAGAAGTTTACCAAGAACCAAGTCACTTAGTGGTATATATCAGAAAGACTTTGAGCCTCCAAGTTCACCACAACATAATGGCCAACATATTAGCAGCAGAGAAACCCCTCCATCCACACCTCCTGATACTCATTTAATTCATAATTTCAGTTTCTCTCATCCCAAATCTGCTCAACAAGTCTTGGTTGGTCCTAGCACTTCTTCCATCCATACATCTACTGTGCAAGCCACTCCATTCCATCCTCTCCCTCCTGTCACAAAACCTCCAACTGTAAACCCCCCATTTTTCCCTCCCATCTACATCATGGTTGCATGGTATGCTCCTCTAGTCCTTCCTTTACCTTTAGCTACCTTACCACAAGGTTATTCGACCAATATTCCTCTATATGATGCCAGTAGTTCCATTTCTGCTCCACAACATGTCGAAAAAATGAATGATTACTTTGATAGGAATGAAATAGGTGATGAGATTGTTAAACTCAGATTGTTTGCTCAGAGTTTAGGGGGAGAAGTAAGAAAATGGTTCAAAATCTTAACCCCACAGAGCATCAATGATATTCTTGCCTTTCATCAACTATTTCTGAAAAAGTGGGAAGCTAGGAAAAACCCTCTCCAAATTATGTCAGAATATGAGAATATTAAAAGAAATCCAGGGGAAGGTGTACAGGAATACTGTGCTAGATACAATAGGGTGTACAATGCCATACCAGCTCATGTGAAAACTCCATAGGGCCTAGCTTTAATTAAATTCCCTGATGGATTTGATCCTGAAATGGCCTACCAACTGAGGGAAAATTAATGCCTCACATTAGAAGATACGCAGCAAGGGAAAATGAGCATTGAGGAAAATTTGATTTCCAAAAGAGCTAGGATGAAGAATGAAAAGAAAGTAACATATAGAGATGACACTGAACCTTCCACATCCGACCCAAAACTAGACAATATAACCAAAAATATGGAAAGAATGATGGAAAGGATGAGCATATATGAGAGGGCGCAATCAAGAGAAAATCAAACAACCCCTCAAATCAGGAACCAATCTCAAAACAAAAGCCAGAACTTTAGAAAAAACCCCCTGCAAATCAGACAAAGAGTTTCTGATCAACAAATCAGGCCTCCCTTTCATGAAAATTATGTTGATGAAGATGAGGGAATGATACAGGAATCCGAGGGAAATGACATAAACATGTTGGGAGTAAATAGCGATGATACTACCTTTTTCACAGATAATGATCAGGCTACGTATACACCCTATGAAGATGAAATCCTAGAATCTAAAGATAAAAAACAAGGCTTTGAGAATGCCATATTGGAGGTTCATAAAAAATATGACCTCGGGAGTAAAAATAGCCAAGAAACTCCCAAAGCAAAAACCTTTGAAAGTACTGTTAAAAACAAGTCTGAAAAAATTGCCAAAAAGACAGCAAAAAGCAACAAAACAACAACTGAAATTCCTGATGAAAATAGAGGGAAAGGCACTCAAATCAATGATAAACATAGTGATGACCCTAGTGGCACTAGCACTTTAGCTAATGCCCCTGCCAAAACCATTTTAACTGTTGTACATAGTAAAAATCAGTAAGATGATTTAGATGAAATACTAGTGACTAACAGAGTGGAATTAAACCTTTCGAAGAACCATACTCGTTTTAGTTTGGAGAATGAAATTTCTAAAATCAAAATCTCTGTTCCCCTCACTAAGTTAGTCACTCAAGATGTATATAGATCTCAAGTTTTGAGGGCTTTGAATATAGGAGAAAACAATGACTCTGTCAGCTTAAATGATGATCAACCAGAGCTTTTGTTTGGCCCAAAAATTGAAGGAAAATTCCTAGGAGGAGCTATCCCTCCTTTTTATGTCAATTTGAATATCCATGAAATTTTTTTTCACAATGCTATGCATGATTCAAGGGCCTCAAATAACCTCATGCCCAAAGTAATCATGGAAATATTAGGCCTTGAGATAACCATACTGTATAAAGATTTGTACTCCTTTGACTCTAGTAGAGTAAAATGCTTAGGTCTAATCAAAGACCTCTATGTGAAATTGACACAAATCCCAACCAAATGCATGGTGATTGACATTGTAGTGGCTGATGTGCCTCCCAAATATGGCATGCTTCTTTCGAGATCATGGGGTGCTAAGCTTCAAAGTACAATGCAAATGGATTTGGCATATGCCACCATCCCTATTTTTAGTCATCCTAGAAGGCTCTACATGGAATCACACATGAAATATATGGTGAGTAGTCTGAAAAAACTAGAAAAATCCCATCTTTACTCTATACATACAAACCTGGACTCTTTCATTCTTTACAGTGATGAAAGCTTCAATGAGCTAGAACTAGAAGATGAAAAACCAACCAACATAGTGGCAAATATAGAAGAAGGGGAGGAGAATCACAACAAACAAGTTAAGAGTCATAAGTTTCAAAACATTCCTCAGTTTAGTGAAAATCATGAAAGGGAAGAAGAAAGGCCTCAACTCCATAAAAACTTTGAGGAGCAAGACCAAAATAAACATGATGCAGAACCCAGAGAACTACATAACGGCAATCAAGATAAACAAGACAAAGGGGATAGGAGTGAAAACAACAATAAATATAAAACCAGTCCTCTATGGAGTATGAGTTTTGACGGGTCTTGTAATAAAGCTAGTGCAGGAGCAGGTGTATGGCTTCACCACATGGATACTAATCATGCTAAGAGGCATTCATACAAATTAAAATTTCAATGTACAAATAACATAGCGGAGTATGAAGCTCTCCTCTTAGGACTTCATTTACTGAAGAAATTAGGAGCCAAGAGGATAGTTGTTCATGGAGATTCTGAACTGATAATTAGGCAAATAAATGGAGAATACACTGCTAAACATTCCAGACTAAGAGCCTATAGAAATGATGCCCTGGAAATTCTCAAAATTTTTGAAGAATATGAACTTACCTTTGTTCCCAGAGACCAAAACATTCTTGCCAATGGTTTAGCATGTGCTGCTAGTTCATGTCTAAGACCCTATGAAAACAAACAATACACAATCCAGGTAAAATATAGACCAGCAGTCCCAGACAATGAAAAATATTGGTAAGTCTTTGAGGGAAATAAACAAATAGACCAGCAGTCCCAGACAATCCAGGTAAAATATAGACCAGCAGTCCCAGACAATGAAAAATATTGGTAAGTCTTTGAGGGAAATAAACAAATAGAAGACTTCCTGTAGTCCAGAAATGAGTTTGAAGTGCCAAATTCAGACTCAGGGTATGATGAAGACTGTCCTACTGAGGAAGAACCTATTGAAAATGAACCTCCTCTCATTGCAGAAATAAATATGTTAACCCAAGAGCTTGAACATCAAATAGAAGAGTACATGGGTTTAGAACAAGAAGATCTAGAAGTGCTGCAGTCTAAAGATGAAGGCTTACCTAAGGGACTAGTGCCTCTAGAAGATTTGTTTGACTTTAATGATGTTTCTAAAAATCCAAAAATAGAACCAACTGAAACTGAAGTAGAAGAATGCAATATAGGTAGTGACGATAAGCCTAAAATGATCAAATTATCCAAAACATTGTCAACTCACATTAAATTGAAATACCTTGATCTCTTTAGAGAATTTTCTGATGTGTTTGCATGGAGCTATGAAGATTTAAAATCATATGATACAGAGACCATTCAGCATAAGATACCCTTCAAAGAAAACCAAAAGCCTTATAGACAAAAGTTGCACAGAATAAACCCTGTCCAATTACCTCTGGTTGAGAAAGAAATTAGGAAAATGTATGATGCTATAATTATAGTCCCTGTGAGATAATTTGAATGGGTATCTAATCTTGTAGCTGTTAGAAAGAAAACATGAGAAATAAGGCTTTGTATAGACTTCAGAAACTTAAACAGAGTCTCATTAAAGGACAACTACCCATTTCCCAAAATGGATCATATCTTACAAAAGGTAGTAGGTTCTAAAAGGATTTCTTTGCTAGATTATTTTTCAGGGTATAATCAAATATTGGTACTCCCTGATTACCAACTTAAAATAGCCTTTACTACTCCTTGGGGTACTTTCATGTATGTGAAAATGCCTTTTGGATTAATGAATTCTGGTGCCACATTTCAAAGAGCCATGGATATTTCTTTCTCAGAAGAAATAGGATACTTCATTGTGATTTATTTAGACGACATCACAGTCTATTCCAAAACAGATGAAGAACACCTAATACACCTAAGGAAAGTCTTTGAGAAATGCAGAAAGTTTGGTTTGTCTTTGAATCCCAAGAAAACATTGTTTGGTCTCCAAGAAGGTAAACTTCTTGGACATATCATATCTAAAGAAGGGATAAAGATAGATCCAAAAATAATTGATGGTATATTGCAAATAAATAATCCTAGGAATATCAAGGAACTCCAATCTTTCATTGGAAAGATTAATTTCTTGAGAAGGTTCATACCCAACCTAGCTGAACTCCTTAGAATCATGACAAATATGATTAAGAGAGAGACAAGAGTTAAATGGACCTTAGAAGCAAAGAAATCTTTTGAACTGGTAAAACATGCACTTACCCAAGCACCAGTTCTTATTAGTCCCAATTTTTCAAAAGAGTTCTTCATTTTTTCATTTGCATCAAAACATACTATAGCTGCTCTCCTATTACAGAATAATCCAAAGGGACAAGAGCAGCCAATTGCATTTTTCAGCAAGGCATTAAGAGATGCACCTCTGAAATACAATATAATGGAAAAACAGGCCTATGATTTGGTCAAGGCCTTAAAGGACTTCAGAGTGTATATTTTACATTCTCACATTGTTGCATTTGCGCCTCATTCAGTGGTAAAGGATATTTTGTCACAAGATCCAGATGGAAAAAGAGGAAAATGGATTGTTGTGATATTGGAATATGATTTGGAGATTAAACCCACCAAACTCATCAAAGGTCAAGGCCTAGCAAAAATAATGGCTGAATCCAACTTTCAAGCACTTGATATAAACATGTTAGATGCATTAGATGAACAGGAAGAGTTGGAAACTCCTCTTATTGAATATCATTTTTTAAATTCATCTTGGTATGCTGATATTTCGTATGTGCTTCTTAATCTCAATACCTCTCCTGGTTTGTTAAAAAAGGCAAGATTTTTAAAGTTGAAAGTTGTTAACTACTGCATTTTAGATAAATGTTTATATTGAAAAAATGCTAGTGGATTATTGCTTAAATGTTTGCCTGAGAATGATGCAGATCGGATCAAGCAGGAGTTTCATGAAGGAGAATGTGGAGGCCACCTCTATTGGAAAACTACTGCCAATTAAATCCTTAGAGTTGGTTACTACTGGTCCACCCTCTTTCAATATGTCCACAAAATGATAATTGTCTGCCATAAGTGCCAAATTTTTGAGGGCAAAAGAAATTTTCTTCCCTTACCCTTGTAACCAATCACTATGGAAGCTCCTTTTCAATAATGGGGCCTAGAATTCATTGGGGAAACCCATCCTACCTCATCTGCCCAACATAGATGGATCCTCACAACAACTGACTATTTTACCAAATGGATAGAAGCGATCTCTTCCAGACAAGCCACAAACCTAGTTATCATAAAGTTCCTTGAAAATCATATCCTGTCTAGGTTTGGTTGTCCTAGGAAGATTATCACTGATAATTCTACTGGTTTTGGATCTAAAAGGATGGTTGATTTATGTCACAAATATAAGATTGTGTTGGGTCATTCCATGGCTTGTTACCCTCAAGGTAATGGGCTGGCAGAGTCCTCAAACAAGAGTCTGGTAAACATAATAAAGAAGATGTTGGAAGAAAATCAGAGATCATGGCACAAAAAGCTAGTTCACGCTTTATGGGCAGACAAATTAACAAAAAATAAATCAATTGGAATGTCTCCCCACCATCTAGTCTATGGAACAGATGTAATATTTCCGACCAGTTTAGGAGTGCCAGTCATGAAGTTGGTCCAAGAAATACAATCTAAAGAAGATGGCATGATGAGAAGGATAAATCATACCATACATCTCCAGCAAACCAGAGAGGAACTTTACAACAAGGCACAGAAAGTACAAGAAAGCATCAAGAAGTCGTTTGATAAGAGAACAAAAATAGATAATTTCAAAATTGGTGACAAGGTGTTAAAATGAGATTCTAGAAGAGAAGATAAGGGCAAGCATGGAAAGTTTGATAGTTTATGGAGAGGCCCTTACCTTATTCAGTCTGCTATTGGGAACAATGCATTTTTTCTGCAAGAGATGGATGGAACAGAACTTTTTGGTGGTCCTGTCAATGGCAGGATGCTCAAGCATTATGTTTGTTGAAAATCTCAAATTTTCATTCTCCACTGTAAATACCATTGCTTTATTTTGTTTTTGAAAGAAAGAAAAAATGAAAAAATACAAAAACTATAGAAAAGAGAAAAAGAGGGCATATTTAAAAGAAGAAAGGTACAAACCCATGCCAAAAGAGAAAGAAAATCTGAAGGTGTGCAAGCTTAAATTCCACTACTTTGAAGAAGCACTATTATTTAGTCATACATCTTAATCATGACTAGATAAATTCCAATTTGCTGTTGATAGGTTAGTGAAGAAGATTTTCCAAACTGTTTAATCTCGGCTTATCAGTAGATTATATTAGGATAGAAAATAATGGTTCAAACATGCTCAAAATGTGAACCAAAGAATCAAAAGAAAAGATGGCTCTAACAAGCTCAAAACTTGAGCCAAAGAAAGGAAAAAGAATGGTTCTAACACACTGAAAACTTGAACCAGAAGAAGAAGAAGAAGACAACTCAAAGAGATCAAAATCAAAACTGAAAAAAGAAAGAAAGGACTCTCATTGTTTTCAGATCTTAAGCCTTCCAAGTTTTGTTTTACTTTTCTGCAAATAAAGGTCTATGTGCAGTTTGATTTTGATGCCATAGCCATCACAACAAATCAGACATCTTAATCCTGGTTTTACTGTGTTTTCAATTTCGGTTTTAGGATATAGTGAATGTAGATCTGTCAGACAGTTTAATCCTGGAAGATAGTAGATTAGGTAGATATTTTTTGAGTCCAACTGTTTAATCTGGACTCATGGAAGTTATAAGGGTAGATTTAGATTAGTTTTATTGCTTTCAATAAAATAATAAAATGTTGATGTCAAAGGGTTTGCAAGTCCAGGTGCACCTTGCTGAAGAAAAAATGTTAGGAAAGTAGGCTGTGTAGGTAGTTGTTTGGAAGAAATTGATTTGTTATGATGTAATGTTGATCATCTTTTCAAGCAGCATGATCAAAGAAGAAAGAGGATTGTCAAAGTGCAGGACATTGATCTACATTCCAGAGATAAATTTCTGAGGTTCTTGACACCTCCAAGGAGCTGCCATCCCCAAGTGGAGCCATTGTTAGCCATCCATAATTTTGACATATTCAAATGATGGCTAAAACAGGTATTTTAGCCTTCAAGAAACAAATTTCAAGAAATCTATGAGTTCTTGAAGTCTTACTATGCCCCTTATCCTTCAAAAGGTCTACCCCTTTGATATTTTCACTCAAAATTCTCAAAGAAGACCTGTTGTTTGAAGAAATATTGTTTCAGACTCATTTTCCATTATTTTCCTTCTGAAAATTCATCATTTATCCCTCATTTCATCAAAAATCCCCTTTAAACCTGATGAAATCCCTTTATTCTGGTTTAAAACCCCTTTTATATCCTATTGGAACCTCAAAAACCCTTCAAAAACCTCCATTTTCAGCCTAAAACCTTCATTTTAGTATTTAGGCCTTAAGCAACTTTTTGGTTAAGCCCTAGCCCCTTTTCTATCTTATGAACCAATCACTGTGACCGAGCGTTAAGTCCATCGAAAATCGGGGCTTTGATTTTCCCTATTCCCACTTCCCATTTTTCCTTTTCCGTCGATGGCCGATTCCCCAATTTAGTCTTCACCGTTGATCTCTTTCGATCTAATGGCCATTGCGCATTTACTGTTTTTCCCTATCCTTCCGTCTTCCACCGATAGACGTTCTCCAATCCAATCCTAACCATTGAATCCACAAGAACCAATGGTCATCATCTCGCTGCCCCCACCATCCATCAGCACTTCGCATTTTGCTCCATCCAATTTCCTCACTCCCAAAATATTTTTCCGTCGATGGCCGATCCTCCGATTTAATCCCAACCGTCAATCTGCTCCCAGATTTGACGGCTCCCACTGTTTCCTCCTTTACCCCACACATTATTGTTCCCCCAATTTGCAAGGTCCTAATTCAATCTGGACCGTTCATTCTCCCAAATCTGACGGCCCCCACCAAACCCCACCATATAAACCCGCTGATAGCCATCCACTATCGGACGAATTTGCTTACGTCATCGTTGAGTCCCACCATCCATTTGACTGCACGTCTCACCCAATGTCGCGATAAATCTCCACCGTCGATCAAATCCGATTGGATGATCCTCACTTCTTTGCTTTTCCCCCATTGTCCCTCTTAACTCATCATCTACCAATCCTCTGGCTAGATCTCAACCGTTGATCCTCACGATCCAACAACTCTTGATCCTCTTCGTGTTCAATTCACCAAGAAGCATGATCGCGTTATTTCAACGTGAAATAGGTAGTTTTCATAAGGACACGTGTCAATATCCAAAGCGTATCATGTTCCCCCAGCCCAATACCGCTTACTGCTTTAGTCCCGTGCGAATACCGTCTTCGGTATTCCCAAAACCTCCAATCTTGTTCTTCGCGCCTGAAGCAGATTCAAGCCCTGGTATTTGCAGCTATTCCATTAGCCTATTTTCGCTGCATTCACCCTTATCCTCATTGCTCCTCCACCCACACCCAAGCCTTCTGAAGCAACTTAACCAACAACACAGGTTTTCTTTAACAGGTTTTATGGTTTTGCAGGTTTTCAATGGCGGTTTTGAGCCACAAAGGTTCCCGCAGTCATGAAATGGTGAAGAAAGGCCGAGGATGATGATCCCAGGCCTAATACGTGTAGAAAAGGGAAAAAATGGGTTATAATCAAGGTTTTTACTAATGAATCATGATCATTGGCCTCTGTAATAAAACCCTCCAAGCAGCCACCTGTACGAGAAGCAGAATCGATGAAAGAGTATTAGAAAATAGAGATTATAGAAAGGACGAAGCGGAGAAGATAAAAACAGTAGGAAGATAAAATATAAATAAGTCATCCAAGACAAATCACAAGACAGAAGGCCTCGCGCACTTTAGAGAAAAGCAGTTAATTCAGTCAGAATGTCTGACCGCCACCATGATCTGCATTTGACCTACCAAGGACAAAACTGGAAGTTACTACAAACATAGACATTTCAACTGTCATAGTAGTTATTGTGATAGTATGGGAAAGCCTAAAATCCCACTCTTTCACTTAACTTGTCCCAGAAGCCTAAACAGAACTACTGCAGTCAGAAGACATCTCCAAAAGAACACACATTGGAGTTATTACCAGCCTGCCAGATATGCCTCAAAGACAAAAAAAACTACTAAAATGGTCCAAGCAGTTAATGTAATATTTATTAAATAGAGTGGAACATTCGAAAGTACCCCTACTCTGTCTTAATTGATCCATTGAGACCATTTACTCCACTTCTCTTCCTCATTCACCTATAAGTACTCATTAAAGATTCATTGTAAAGGGTTGGAAAGTTATTGATTGTTTGAACTGTTATTAAGTGGAAGTAGCTGAGTAGTTGTAATATAGTAGGTTGGGAAGAGAAGTATTGGACCGTAGAAAGCCATTGGACTTAAAGTATGTGACTGGTCTTGCACACCAAATAAACAAGCAGATTCACAGGATCCTGGTCTATGTTATTAGTGATGTTTTTCTTACTGTAATTGTTATTCTCCTTATGTTTACATACTATCCATTTTCTCTGATAAAGAACAACAAATTTAGAGTAGGATTTACTGAAAAGTACCCTATTTCTACCTGATAAGCTTTATCTCTATGTTTTCTTCTAATTGTTGCTTTGGGAATGATTTAAATAGAGTATAACTAGTCAAGGAATGTTGGTGAGCCCATGTCTTGCTGAGTAGAACTTGAGATGTCGTTATCGAAAGATATTTTCACTGCATGCTAAGTAGAGTCCTAATCAAGGAATTTTATGGTTATCCCTGTGCCTTGTTTAGTCTTAAACAGCTTTTTTTAAGATTTCCATTAAGAGTGTGCCGAAAGCAGGATAGGTTCAAAGTCCTTACTTGATCTTAGGCTACTTTTTATGTTTGTCTTAAATTTTTTCTACTTTCTGAAGGTAGTTAAGAGGATTACTGGATTTTTGTCTTAGAAGTTGGCTTTAGTAGGAGTTTGCTCAAAGAATTCTATGGTTTGCCCTGTCCTTTGGCTTGCTCCCAAATAAGTCACTTTGAAAGGCTTTTCTTGTGTAGTGAAGTTAATATATTCTTAATTGGTTATTAGCTTTGCTTCTTTCACCACACTTCTTAATGTTTCATACCACAAACTCAACTTAAAGAGATCTTTTGATATAGATTACTTGCCCTATGGAAACCCTAGAATAGTTGTTGTGCAAGTAAACCCCTTTATGACTCCATAGCCCAATGGATTGGCACTGTTTCTTGACCTATCTTCCCATGCTGAAACATTCTTCTACTTATTTCCTCCTTCACTCCACATGAACTTCTCAATTAATAATCCCCAATAAAAAACAAGCAAATCCCTTGTGCTTCATAACTAGCCTAATATCATACCATGAGCCTATAAATATATCATTCTAAAACACATATAGAGAGATCCCTCTCTGAATCCAGGAGGGCTAGATCCTAGGATTCCAAAGTGGTTATGATGTTTCCTTGTCATTTGGTATGCCAATCTGCCAAATCACAGGACCACGACATGTTACATTACAAGTTAGAAGCACATTACTCTCGTTCTGATTTTCTCTTGCAAAATTTACATTCTGTTTATTACTCATGTCATTTTTTTTCTTTCTACATTTATTGGAATAATGCCCATACTTTTTACAATAATGACATTGGACTTGGGATTTATCATACCTTTGTCCTTGTGCTTGATTTTGGCTTGAGCCTTCACTTGAGTTCTAGTTGCTGCCCCTTCCACTTGTGCTTGCAGGGCTATTTCTTCCACCTCTTTGTGGGCTTCTTCCTCTTCCTTGGTAGTTTGCTCTTCCTTGACCTCTACCTCGACCAAAAGACATTTTTGTCTTGAAAGCATGCTCCAATGAGGAGTTCGTTGTTCTGTTCAATCTATTGTCATGAGACATCAGGGATGAACAAAGCTCATCCACTGAAAATTGTGAGAGATCCTTTGTCTCTTTTATTGCCACTGTTATGGCATCAAATCTTGCTGGTAGGCTTCTTAGGATTTTCTCCATTATCCTTATTTCCTCAAGTGTCCCTCCATGGGACCTTATCTGGGTAACCAACCTTATCACAAGTGTGAAGAATGAGTCTATTTTATCAAACTCTTTCATACAGAGAGTTTCAAAATCTCTCCTCAGAATTTGTAATTTTGTTGTCTTCACCTTCTCCATGCCTTGATAGGCTTTCTTGAGAATATCCCATGCCTCTTTAGACTTTGTTGTTGCTGCAATCCTTGGGAAAAAACTCTCAGGTACTACTTGAAAGATATAGAAGAGGGTTTTGGAGTCCTTCTTCCAATTGTCTTTCAACAAATCTCTTTCTGCTGCTGCAAAGTAGAAAGTGTTGCTGCATCTTCTGGTTCTAGAAAGCCATTTTCCACCACCTCCCATATATCTTTTGAATCAAACAAGGCTCTCATTATAATGGCCCAATAATCATATTTTTTACCATTGAACTGTGGTAATTATGGATTTTTTAGGCTTGTGCCTACTGCAGTCATTCTGACTGTGTAAACAAAAACTTTCTTACTTCTATAAAAGATTGCTCACTGCTGGAGACTTCTGCTTCTACAAACAAGAAATCTTACAGCTTCTTCAGTAAAGAGAGATTGTTCTTTTACTAAAATCCTAGAACGGCTTTGATACCATGTTGTAAATATTGAACAAAACAATAATAGAGGAAATGCGTTCCTCCCTGACACAGAGAATGCAACAAATTGTGGAAATAAAAATTCATACATAGACAACATAATAGACAGGAGAGGAACAAAATTCAGTTTTCTATTCCTTCACTCAGTAACAAAATGAAATTACATTTGTTTTAATAAAAGAATGGTCGTAGTCTGAAAACCTAAAAATAATCAATGTAATTCAATTGTTGAATGAGCGTTCAACGACCAAACATCCTTGGGCTGTTGAAGCCCATTTCTTCATTAAAAATGACACACAGACCGTATTCTGGTTTATACACTATTATCACTCCAATAATTCTCAAGGTTTGTTTATATTTTGGTTTAAATAATATTAGAGGTAACCACAAACCTAATTTTAAGCCTTAGAATCTAGCCTTCCTAATTCTCAAAGAGGGCTCTCTCTATATGATTTATCTTTGTTGTTTGTAGTTGATTTTAGGCTAGTTATGTGGGATTACTTGGGATTTGATTTTGGATTTGGTTTGGCGGTGAAATCACTTATTCATATGGATATATGTGGTTCGGTATTCCATTGGGCTAATGCAGTCAAAGTGTCAAGCAACAAGAGCAAGACCAAGGTTCTAAAGGGAAGTATTCACAGGGCAAGATAGTTTAGTCACTTCAGATCCTTAAGCTGATGGTGAAAATGGTTTCAATTTGGGTATGATAGAAATTAAGGATTCTCAAAACTGGATAATGAGTGAAAAAACAAAGGTTAGTCGAAATAAGGGAGAAATTAAGAATTCCCTTATATGGATATCAGAAGAAAAACATATAAATGATAAACTATTCAAGACAAAGTGTAATTAAGCACATTCTGTAATAACATTCTAGTTATATCATTCAGATTAAGAAAACATACGAGCATGTTAAAACTTCAGAAAGAAACAATTAACCAAGTAGAAAGTACTTCACTATATTGGCCCAACACAAGAATGTTGTAATATAATCTCTTTATTGCTTTAATCCAATCTGCTAACTTGAAATTGGTACAATCACCCTCAGGTTCCAAAATAGTACAACTATAGAAATGTTCAACAATTCATCCACACCTCAATACATCAAAATGAGAAGTATTTTTACAAAAAAAATTTCAAAATATCGCAAAACAACTCAGGAATTATTCAAGGAAAAAGAAATATCTTCATGTAAGAATATAGAGATAATTATCTAACTAATGAAAGTTGTCCCTGCTTTTATTGATTTGTTGTTTAATTGTTGATATTTTGTTGCTGATTTATCTCTGGTTGTTGCTCAATGAAGGTTGTTGTTGAGTGCCTTTCACACTGGCAGCTTTCATCTCTGCTTTGTAATTTTTGTCTTGCTTTAGCTCTGACTGTACACTGATACTCTTTGACTCTAATACTCTTTGACTGTCTCTATTTTCACTGTTACTGCTATTTTTACTGAAAAATGTTTTCACAGTAAATCAATCATCTTTTCCCAAAATTCTGTCTCTGGCAATTTGATCTTCATCATCCTTCTGGATATTTCATCTTCTTCATTATACTTTGAGAATGTAGGCTTGTTAAAAAATAAGTGTTTTACCTCATGTTGCAGGTAAAACAGATTCTCAAAATTCTTGTAAAGTACCTTCCGTGTTGGAATACCTTGCATGGTTGAGCTATTGGCTTTCTATTTAGCCACTTCTCTCATCTTCTTATCATAATCATACTAATTCATTAATTTTTCATGATTAACCAGAGGATTGGGAAGGAATTTCTCCATTAGGACATCAAACTTCATCATGAACATTGTGATGGAAAATTCCATATTCTGGCATTTCTCTTTTGGCTATATCATCAAATTATTTTTAGAAATAACCTTCCTAACTTCTATGATGGTTTCTCTTATATCGCTAATTCCAATCTCTTCAAGTTCTTGCCTATTCCCGGAATTAAGAAATTTTATGATATCATTTGCCTCTTCAAGCTTATTTCCAAGTTCTTCTTTTATATTTTGGATAGCTTCTCCTGCTGCTTTGACTAAGACTTTCTGCTCACAGATAGCCTGTATGGATGGCCAAATATCATTGACAAATTCAATAATATTGGCCCATAGCTGCTGCTTGGCTTGTGCCATTAGTTATTTTAGTGTTAGATTTTTCATTCAACCTATTTGCCTTATGTTCTTCATTTTTATGCATAATTTTAGCAATTTTCTTTTCATCTTCTAGAATTTTCAGCTATTCTTTAAGTTTGTTAATTTCATTTGTCTGAATAGACATGTCTTGCACAGCTTTTACTAGTTTGCTTGCTTCATCTGTAGGTTGTTCTGGTGTTGTTGAAGATTCTATTGCTGAAGTTGTTGATGAGGTGACTGGTAATGCTATAGCCATTGGGATTGTAGGAGCCAATGATTCTGCTAGTGTGGAAGGTAAAACTGTAGTGACTACAGGAATTACAGTGACAGGAACTTCTTCTCTGGCATTTCTCTCCTGGACCAACTTGTCCATTTCATTCTCCATTTCCTTTGTTTGGGAAGTTAATTGTAGAATGAGACTCATCATATCATCTTTCTGATTTGTATCCTGTAACACTTCATTTGTTTGAGGATGTTCAGTAGGAGGAAACTTAAGTTTCTTCTTTAGTGAAACAATGCCTGCATTCTTCTTCTTAATCAATTCATCTGCAACTTTGACATTACTAGGATCATATCCTACTTCAATAATCAAATCTTCCAGTGATTTGATTCTATTTTCCTTAGCTTGAGAGGATTCCTTTTCCAACTTGAGCTGATCTTTGATGTTTCCAAGAGTGTTTTGAAGTTTTTGAACACTCATGGCTTTATTTTTCATTATGGAATAAAGCATTTTACCACCTTGTATATGAAATTATATCTGATCAATAGGATGAAGATCATCTACTTGAAATTCATATGATGAATTTTTGTAATCAGCTGATGATTTGGGATGCTTTACTTTAGGATGCAGGAAGTTCATTTGCATATTTCTAGTCTTATAGTCAAAAGCAGAAAGAAATCTACTTTGGTCATTGGGTCACTGTATCCAATATTGGTTGTGTGTATCAGTCTCCAAGGCTTCATTTCTCATCTTTATCTCTTTGTGTTTCTGCATGATATCCATCTCCTTTTCTTCTGGTTTGCTGGATGAGGAAATTTCAACACTATGCTGCTTCTAAATTAGTTGAGTGTTTGAAGTTGAAGGCTGATGTTTTTATTTAATCATTGTAGGAGGTGCATTGTCCTTTGTTGATGTATCTGTGTCGATCACTTATATTGTTTCCACTTCCTCATTTACAGGATTTAATTTTGGCTTCTTCTTGTAGATTAATTTAAATTTTGTCTCAGCTGTAGTCTCTGCAGTGTGTGATCCCTCCTCTCTGATTCTCTTTGAGCTTTTATCTTATTGGGCTGGATTCTACAAGGTTTGACTATTATCACCTTGCTTCTCTGCCTCTGTCAAGGTGTTCTCCAACCATTCAGACCAGATGGAGTATTTCTCAATATATGGTTTCTTCTCATGTACATAAGGAGTTAGTTTGAATTTAACTCTCAATTTACTCGCTACTCCTAGAGGATCATAATACCACAGGAAAATTTTACTGAATTTAAACTCCTCCAAATATTTTTTAGCCTCTGGACCTGCATCTCTATTGTTAAAAATGAAAGGGCCCACCCGATTTTTTATTTTGAACCGTGTCTTCTTCTTTGCTGCCAGGAAATTGGTTGCATCAGAATTAATAATCTTCCTTATATACTCAAGGGAAAATAACCTCATTGGGAGGTATTTGGGCGGTTTATATGGAATAAGATTTGACCCATATACCCTTATCTCTATATGGTTTTGGTACAAGTACCAATATCATGTCCTATTATGCTCTGAAAATTGTAGGACCTTCTTAATTTCCTCACTAATTCAGGGCTACATGCTTCCGTTCAGCATATTCACCATTGGGTGAATAAAAGAATCAATAAACTCTGTAAAGGTGGAATGTGTGGAGTATTTTATTATTAAAGGATTCCAAAATATGATTTATTGTGGATTACCTTCAACATCAAGATTTTGAAGGTTTATGGCAAATTTATCTAATTAAAAATACAAAAACATATGGAAAAGGACTAGGGAATATTTGAAAACACCTTCTTCAGGCATTTTTACCAACTGTTCATGAATATTATCAGCAAGGTATTGGGAAAAATTGAAAATGGTAGTAGGAGGCTGACCAGGTGTGAAAGTAGACGAAAACCTAGTACCGCAACTTCAACATGTTCATCTGTGAAATATGAAAGAATAAAAGACAACATGCTAATGATATGTTTGGTTCTTTCAGAAAATTTTGCAGATGGGTAAGGAAGATTTATCTTCGGAATTTATACAGATGAAGGCATGAAAGTTTGGAATATCTGGAACCTCTTGGGGAAGTCCAAATTCAGGTGTAACTGTGTAAGAGCCTCAATGGACAAAGGGGTTTCATCTGGCGTGGATTGGATCTAGAGCATTTGATTAATTGACTCAGCTGTAATAGTAAACAGAATTTCTTTTTCAGGGTTTATTATGGCTCTTTGGTCAGGAAAATAGCAATATTGAAAAATTATGATTACTTATGGGCACTGAAAAGTTTGTGGGAATACATACTTTGGAAAATTAGATTCCCAATTGATAACCTCATCTTCTTGGTCCATGGCTCCAATAGTGGAGTCCAAGAATATTAAATTCAGTGACCGTGTCATTAATTTTAAAGTCCCCATCAACCAAGGGAGTGTGTTCTACATCTACAACTGGGGGTTTTAGAGGATTGATAGATACAATGATTTTGCAAGCCATTTTTTTGTTAATTTCTTAAATTTATTAATATTTTGATTTAGAAATGGTTTAAGGCCTTTGGGAGTACTTCAGAAAGTTTATTACAGTTTGGAGACCGATTTAGGAAGAAACAAGGGTTTATTTATAATCTGCAAAGGTTTAAACTTGTTTAATTGATCAAACTGTAATCGTTGTGTCGAAAAGAAATCTCAGGACTTTGGGAATCTATGAAAATATGTCTAGGGTTTTGCAAAAAAAAAAAATTTGGGAAGCTACTGGGATTTCCTTAGGTCTTCAGATGGCTTCTAAATGATTCAATTAATCAAACTGTTATTTCTGTGACAATAAGTAATCTCAGGACTTCAGAATTCTGCAAAAGGATGCCTAGGGTTTGCAGAAAAGGATTGGAAGGCAAGAAGGCTTTCTTTAGGTTTGCAAAGGCTTCTATTTTAATTCAATTACTGATTACTTTCTTTATTTATTTAGGAATAGGCCTAAGCACTGAAGAATAGATGGATAAAATGAGGATTCTGGCTTACAGAAGGAATCTGAGGTAGCAAAAGGCTTTCTGCTGCTGGTCTTTAATAGTGTTGTGGATGACTTCTGCAGTGCCTTTTGGCAGCAAATGGTTGAATTCTGGTCGAATTGGGCTTAAAATGAGGTCAACAGTGTGATCTTTTCCTGAAAAATGGTCGACAATGCTCTTTCAGTGCAAAACTATAATAGAAAGTGGTAAAAGAGCTAACAAAGGGCGGCTATATGCATTTTTAACCAATAATGATTATCATAAATCCGTAGGTATTTTTAAATGGTAGGGTGGTTTGGATAACGGTTAGGAGAAATCGTTGAGTGGTTTTCGCATGATCTAAAAGTGGTAAGCGGTAAAGTTTGGATTGATGCGATCAAATGTAAAATCAACACGTAGCTAGGAGCACAACTCCGAAAACCACGGATATCACAAGGCCTAGGGTATGTTAATGATCATGCTTTCGAATGTTCGATAAGAAATGCTGGCCGTTAGATCTGGTTAGTGTTCATCTAACGGATGGGACAATGCGATGAAGTATCGAGATTTGATGGCGTGGGGCCTGGGGTAATATGATGGGCTAGGTTTATATAAGCAAAGGGTTTATGCTACATGGGTCAGGCTTTAACACAATATAGCCAATGGGGTTAAGGTAAGTAGGATATTATAATAGGCAGAGTAACCATAAGGGGTTTAATACATAGTGGGTCCAAAATATATGACATGTGGTGAAACGAAACTATGTATTAAATTTAAAATATGGGTTGGGATATACATATAAAGGAATTAATATAAATACGGGTTTAAAAAGGTATATAAGGGATTTAATATATAAATTTAAATGTTAAAAATGAAATATAAAATGAATGGCGGGGGAGGGGGGGGGGTTAAATACACTAAGTTTAACGTAAAACTTATATTAGGAATGAATATTTACATAGTGGTTCCCGACATATAGATTTAAGCATTTAGAATTAGGATAAATTATTTTTATGGGTTAAAGGGATTTTACTTTTCCAAAGATCAAATGTGTTTTAACTTAGGAAAATGGATTTTTTGCAAGGGTGAAAAGAGTGAAATAAGGGGAAAGAGTAAAAATGAAGGGGATGGGGTATTTTTACAAGGGGAATCATTTTGAAAGGAAGTCAGTAAATGAAATGACCAATTTTATGTTATCCATGTCTTGTGAAAAATGCTTTTGCCTATCCATTAACTACCCTAAAATGTTTTCTTCATTTACATGGGTGCATTTGAGCTTGCAGACCCTTATTCGTTTTTCTTTTAAACAACAAAATAACTAATTCTATCCTTATTTCTTACAAGGGCTCAGATTAAACTGTTGAGCTCCTTATTATTCTCTACCTAACCATAGATCTGCGAAGATTAAACAATTTGGCTAGATCTTTATTCTCTATCTATCAACATAAAATTTAAAGTTTGAAAGGTCAAGATTAAGAAGTTTGACCTTCATGGATTGTGGAAATTTTGACAAGCTGCACAAAATATTTATTTTCAAAGTAAAGTAAATAGTAGTGGCATTTGAATTTGCATCACTTTCATGTTTTATTTGTATCTCTTTTTTTTGGGGGGTTCATTTTCTATATTCTTTTTTATCTTTCTTCTTTCAAGTCCTTTGATTTTTCTTTTAGGACTTTTACCCTCTTTACATTTTTTGTTTTTCTAATATGGGAAAACAATTTTGCAGAAAGAAAAGTATGTACATATTACAAGACTAAGCAAATTCAATTCAAAATTATGAATCCTATTATTATAGGGCCCTAACAGTGACTCCACATGGGGATGGCATTTCCTGGTGAAATGTAAATAACTTTATGGTCAGTGGCCTTGAATTTTTATTATGATTTTTCCTTGGAACTGTTTTCTGAGCTCTGCATTATTCATACTTATGATATTTTTTCTTCAAATCTTAGGGCCTTCTCTCTGGGCTTCAACTTTGTAAGAAAAGCATCCAATCCAATCTAAAATCTGTAATGCTATATACAATGAATAAAGTAAACAAAATGAACTACTATTATTCTAGGGAATAGTAATACTTCAACATTCTACCATTGATAGTTCCACTTGGCAGATCTGATCCATCCAACTCCTTCCAAAAAAATGAATTGTTACCTCTGTAACCATAAATGACATAAGGACCTTTCCATAGGAAATCAAATTTACCATGTTTACCTTTCTCTTCTCTCTTGTAATCCCACTTAAGAACTTTATCCCCTCTGTAAAAATAATCTTCCTTAGTATTCTTGTCAAATATCTTCTTAATCTTATCTTGGACAACTTGAGACCTGAAATATACTTCCTCCCTGGTTTGCTGCAATTGTATGGTCTAATTTATCCTTCTCTGGATATTATTGGTTTCTACCTGCAGTTCTTGGATCATCTTCATCACTGGTACTCCTAAAGAGGATGGAAAAGCAACATCCATCCTGTATAAAAGCTGGTAAGGGGATGTATCGATGGATTTCTTTGTGGTGATTCTGTCTGCCCATAAGGCATTAAATAACCTTTTGTTTCGGGTTTTCATATTGTCTTCTAGTAGTTTCTTGATGATATCAACAGGGATTGTATTGGAGGATTCTACAAGACCATTACCTTGAGGGTAATAGGCAATGGAACGACCAAGGGTAATGTGGTATTTATTACAGAATTCAATCATATTTTTAGACTTGAAAGCAGTTGCATTATCAGTAATGAGATTTTGGGGGCATCCAAATCTAGACAGTATATTTTTTTCTAAGAATGAGATTATGACAGTATCAGTGGCTTGCCTGGAAGGAATGGATTCTATCCACTTAGTGAAATAGTCTATGGCTGTCAAAATCCATTTGTGTTGGGTTGAGGATGGTGGGTGAATTTCACCAATGAAGTCTAAACCCCATTGCTGAAAATGAATTTCTGTGGAGATGGGTTTAAGGGGTAAAAGTAGTAGCTTTTTCTTCGCTTCAAAGATTTTACATTTGTGACAGGAGGTCACATGCTTTATCACATATGAAAATAGTGTAGGCTAGTAAAAACCAGCTCTCAAGATTTTATCTGCAGTTGACTTCCAGTAAAGTTGTCCTCCATAGTCACCTGCATGAAACTCTTCCATAACTTTATCAGCTTCATCTTTAAGCAAAAAATTCAATAAAATGCCACCATGATCTTTCCAAAACAATGCATTATCTATGATACAAAATTTCATTACTTTTAACTTTAAAAATCTAGCTTTATTTCTTGACAATCCAGGAGAATCTTGTAAATTTAGTAATACAAATATGATATCTGCATACCATGGTGAATCTGAAAAGGCTTCACTGATCTATGGAGTCACCATCTCTTCTTGATCAACTAATTGGGCAATAAAATTTATATCTAAAGCATGACAGTTTGATTCACCCATGAATTTGGCTAAACCTTGACCTTTAATGTGTTTGGCGGCCTTAATTTCTATGTCATATTCCAAAATGGTGGCAATCCATTTTCCTCTTTTACCATCAGGCCCATTTTGAGTTAGAATGCCCTTCACTATTGAATTTGGAACATAATCAATGATGTGTGAATACAAGATGTACACTCTAAAGTCTTTGATAGCCTTCACTAATGCTAGTGCCTACTTTTCCATTATGTTATACTTTAAAGTGGTATCTCTAAGTGATCTAATGAAAAAATCAATGGGTTGTTCATAGCCCTGATCATTATTTTGCAGTAAAATTGCAACAATAGTATGTTCTGAAGCAAAAGAAAAAATAATGAAATCTTTCTTGAAATCAAGACTTATTAGGACTGGTGTTCTTGTAAGGGATTTTTTTATTGATTCAAATGATTGTTTGGCCTCTACAATCCATTCAAGTGTTGAGTATTTTTTCAACATGTTATTGAGTTCTCTAATTGTTTCTACTAAGTTTGAAATGAATCTTCTGAGAAAAATGATTTTACCTAAGAAAGCCTGCAATTCCTTAATATTTCTAGGATGGCTTATGTTCAAAATGGCCTCTATTCTAGCTGAGTCTATCCTAATTCCCTCCTTTGATATGATATGCCCTAATATTTTTCCTTCTTCAAGTCCAAAGAGAGTCTTTTTGGGATTTAAAGAAATGCCAAATTTCCTGCATTTGATAAACACTTTTCTTAGGTGATCTAGATGTTCATTATCTGTTTTTGAAAATAATGTTATATCATCTAGGTAGATCACAGAAAATCATGAATTTCTTTAAAAAAATCTATATCCATAGATCTCTGAAAGGTGGCTCCTGCATTCATTAATCCAAAAGGCATTTTCAAATACATCAAAGTACCCCAAGGAGTAGTAAATTCAGTCTTTGGTTGGTCTTCTGGTTGAACTAAAATCTGGTTATACCTAGAGAATCCATCAATCAATGAAATCCTGGATGAACCAACCACTCTCTATAAAATGTGATCCATATTGGGGAGAGGGTAGCTATCTTTTAGGGAGACCTTATTTAAATTCCAGAAATCAACACAAAGTCTAATTTCCCCTATCTTATTCCTAGTGGGAACTAGGTTTGAAACCCAATCAGAATATATGATAGGTGAAATTATCTGGGATTCATACATTCTCTTTACTTCTTTTTCAATTAAAGACATTAAAACTGGATTGATTCTCCTGAGATTCTGTTTGAAAGGTTTTTGATCTTCTTTTATAGGTATTTTGTGTTGTATTATGCTAGTGTCAGAAGATTTTAGGTCTTCATAACTCCACGCAAATACATCCTGAAATTCCTTAAACAGAGCTATGTATTTCAAATTTTCTTCTTGATGTAGGGATTTTGAAAGTTTGATGAATTTAGGCATTTGCTCTATTCTTGTATTGCATTCTTCTATATCGGATCTTAATGGTTCCATCTTTGGTTTTCTTGCAACATCATTTGAATAAAAAATATCTTCTAATGGGGCTAATCCCTTAGGTAAAAAGTTATTATTAAGATTTAAAATTTCAAAATCATCATCTGCTAATTCTTCTATTTCTACCTTTTCTAAATTATCTATTTCTACTTGAGTGAATTTAGTGGGTTTAGTGAAATCTAAGTTATTTACATCTATCTCATTGTCTATTTTATCATCTATTGTACAATCTGTGTCTATGTTAAAATTCTGAAATTCTCCCTCAGCATTCATGAATTGATAGATTTGTTCAGCCTATGAAAATATATGCCAATATTTTAGATTATCTGGGCTTGTGTTTTGCCTCTGCTGTATATTGATAATTTGGTTGAAAAGGAAGATTACAGGTACTAGAAAAAGCTGCTAAAATGCGTGCTTGTATGTTTTGTTTTCTAGGAATTACAAAAAAGTCACACTCAAGAAATTCTTTCATCAGATATAAAATTTATTCTCTATATTTTCTTAATCTAGGGTTATACATAAAATATTCTCCTCTAATCTGCTTTAAAATTAAATCAGAGTCTCCCATGATAGAAACTATTTTTCCTCCTAAATTTCTAACAATCTGCATTCCTAAAATTAGAGCTTCATACTCTGCCATGTTGTCTGTACATTTGAAGTTTAATCTAAAGGTATGACCTTCTACATGATTGTTTTCCATGTTATGAATCTAAACTCCTGCTCCTGCTCCTAATTTTTTCACTGATCCATCAAAATCTAGGTGCGACATTGATTCATGAAATATGTTCTCACTGTTTGGGTATTTCTCTTTCTGCTTTAATTTTTTGTTGTTCTCTATACCAGTTTCAGAATTACATAAAATGAAGGATTCCATATCAGTATGTGTAGAATAGATAGGATAGTTTCAAGGTATTTCTACACTACTAACCATGTACTTCATTAATGTCTCTCTGTAAAGTTTGTTGGGTTGTCCAAATGCTAAAATAGTGGCATAAGAAATATCTAATTGTAGAGATCCCTGCAGTTTTTCTCCCCATGAGAGATATAACAACATTCCATATTTAGGAGGGATATCAGCTACTACAATATTCATGACTATGCTTTCTCCAGGATATTGAACTAAAGTGACACATAAATCTTTGATTAAGCCTAGACATTTCACTTTACTGGAATCAAATGAGAAGAGATCTTTATAAGGTCTAGTGATGTCTAAATTCAAGGTTTCCATAATGGAATATTGGCATTAAATTACGTGAGGCTCCTGAGTCTAGCATAGAATTATGTAAAATCTGATCATGGACAGTCAAGCTAATGTAGAAAGGAGGAAATCCTCCCTCTTGGTGTTTTCTATTTACTTCAAGACCAAATATTAATTCTGGTTGGTCACCACTCAAATTGACAGAGTCTTATCCTTCATTTATGTTTAATGTGTCAGTGATATGTGATTTGTATAAGTCATTTTTTACCAACTCTGTTAAAGGAACTGGTATCTTCAATTTGGCAATTTCAATTTGGATGTTGAATGGTGCTTGTGTTTTTCCTAACTGAATTCTTTCTTATTTTGTAACTGTAGTTTGGGTATGTTTCTCTTCTATTTATACAGTTGGTTTTTCATTTGGTGTTTGTGTTTCCACTGTTTTATTTATTTTTATCTTCTTTTCAGGGACAGTTTGAGTTGCAATGGTAACGTTGGTAGTTTTGGAAGTTTCAGTAACTGTTTTGGCAGCAGCTGTTTTAGGATCAACAACAGATGTTTTTGGATCTAAAATTGTTGTTTTTGCAGAAGTTGTTGTCTTAGCAGCAACATATTTTTGACGATTATCTCATGTTTGAACATCAATATCTGTAATGTCAATAATTTTAGGACTGGGTGCAATTTTAGGACTAGAAATTTTATGACTATGATTTGAATTTTTCTTATTTGAACTAGAGTTATGTTGGATTTCCCTAGGGAGAATTTGCAGTACATTGTTTGTAGGAGCTTCTATTGTTTTCATTGTTTGAGTTTGGGAAGATTTCTTAGTAGGGGCTTCTACATTTGTCTTGCTTCTAAGGTTATATTTCTTATAAACTTCATTAATTGCAAACTCATAACCTTGCTTGTAATCAATGGACTCACCAGATTCTAATTGTAGCTGTTGTAATTCATATAACTCTTGTTCTTCTTGTGTAAGAAAAATGGTATTATCATCATTAATTCCCATTAGATTAATCTGAGTGTCTTCATCATTCTCGTTTTGGTGAGAAATTTCAGCATAGTTCTCTTGGAAAGGTGGTCTTATTGTTTGATCAGGTGTTAATTCTCTAGATTCACCAGTGTTGGTATTTTTCCTGAAATTGGGATTTCTTATTTGAGGCCCTTTTTGTTGGTTATCCCACTATAGCTTCCTTTCCATATTATCTAACCTATCCATCATTTTTTCTAAAGTTTTTTCTAAGTTATCTATTTTCAGATCTGAAGTTGATGTTTCCTCTTTTATTGTCACTCTTCTTTCATTTCTCAATCCAGCTTTCTACACTTACAACATTACTTTGCATATACTCTAAGGTTTCTGGGTTTCTCTCTCTCAATTGGTAACCCATATCAGTATCAAATCCATCTTGGAACTTGATCAGGGCAGAGTCTGGAGGAGGTTTAAGATTAGTAGGGATTGCATTGTAAATACTATTATATCTTGTACAATAGTCCTGAACTGTTTCATTAGGCGCTCTTTTTATGTTTTCAAATTCATAAATTTTTTGTAATGGATTCTTATTTTTCTCCCATCTATTAAGAAAAATCCTATGGAAATCAGCTAAATCAACAATACTACCAGCAGGAAAACCTTTAAACCACTTATTTTCATCAAAAGCTAAAGTTTGAGTAAAAAGTCTCATCTAGACATCAACTTCACCTATTTCATGCAGTTCAAAATAATCTGTCATTTTGTTAACATGTTGCTCGGTAGTGTAATGACTAGTACCATCAAATTGAAAGATTTTTCTTTGGTTGTCTTGGGGCATGGCATGTAGAGGGGCTTGTAGGACCAATGGGGCATATCTGGTAGCCATGGCTTGGATTCTAGCATGGCTAAGAGGTAAGTTTGAAGTACTTGAAAATGAGGTAGGAACACTTGAATATTTAGTTGAGATACTAGAAGAGGTGCTCAGAAATATGGTTGAGGTACTTGAAAATGTAGCAATAGTGCTAGAGGATGAGCTTGCAGTATTTTGGTTTGGAAATAAAACTCTAGGTTGAAGTGGAAGCTTAGGAATGAAGGATTCTATGGAATCAAGTGTGGTGGAAATAATAGATGAGGTGGAGGTAAACAAGGATGAAGCTACAGATTCTAAATAACTGGTATCTAAATGACTGGTAGAAGGCTCAGGGGTATAGGCAGATAAAGTAGACAATTCAACTAAATGTTAAAAATAAGCTTCATCAATTTCCTTAATCAAAGTTGCAGTTAAAGAATCAAGTTTATCATAAAATTCTAGGGTTTTTTCATCTGAATCTAGTGAAACAATTTCCTTCTTACTTTCAATGAATGAAATAAAATCAGGATCTATTACACTATTATGTATGTCACTTTCTTATTTTGTTTTAAACAAAGATTGCTCAAAAGCTAAATCAAATTCAATATCTTGTAAACTTGATAATTTATTGGGAAGAGAATTTGCTTTGATCAATGAATTTTTATTACCTAAACTTTCTACTTTTTTGTTTTTCTTTAAAATTCTGTTAGGATTATCTACTATGACAACAGGTTCTAAATCTGGATTAGACCTGGTATAGTAGACTCTTCTGGAAGCCAAAATTTCAGTTTTTAATGAAACTTTTACTAACAACCCTTTAAAACAATCTTAAGGTGAAAAGATAAGTAAAAGTATTTCCTTTAAGATTTATTTTAAACACTGAGGATTGGTTATTCCCCAGTGGAGTCACCAATATGTTATCACTCCAATAATTCTCAAGGGTTGTTTATATTTTGGTTTAAAGAATATTAGAGGTAACCACAAACCTACTTTTAAGCCTTAGGATCTAGCCTTCCTAATGATCAGAGAGGGCTCTCTCTATATGATTTGTCTTTTTTGTTTGTAGTTTATTTTGGGCTAGTTATGTGGGATTACTTGGCATTTGATTTTGGATTTCATTTGGTGGTGAAATCACTTATTCAGATGGATATATGTAGGTCTGTATGCCATTGGGCTAATGGAGTCAATTTGTCAAGAAACAGAAGCAAGTTCAAGGTTCTAAAGGGAAGTATTCATAGGAAAAGATAGTTTAGTCATTTCAGATCCTTAGGCTGATGGTGAAAATGGTTTCAATCGGGGTAAGAGAGAAATTAAGGATTGTCAAATATGGATAATGAGTGAAAAGACAGAGGTCAATTGAAATAAGGGAGCAATTAAGAATTCCCTTCTCTGGATATCAGAAGAAAAACATATAAATGATAAACAGTTCAAGACATAGTGTAATTAAACATATTTTGTAATAACATTCCAATTATATCATTTAGATTAAGAAAAAATATGAGCATGTGAAAACTTCAAAAAGAAACAATTAAACAAGGAGAAAGTACTTCACTGTAGTGGCCCAACACATGAATCCTGTAATATAATCTCTTTATTTCTTTAATCGAGTCTACTGACTTGAAATTGGTACAATCACCCTCAGGTTCTAGAATAGTACAGCTATAGAAATGTTCAGCAATTCATCCACACCTCAATACTTCAAAATGAGAAGTATTTATACAAAAAATCTTACAAAATATCCTAAAACAACTTAGGAATTATTTAAGGAAAAATACATATCTTCATGCAAGAGGATAGAGACAACTATCTAACTAATGAAAGATGTCCCTGCTTTTATTGATTTGTTGTTTAATTGTTGATGTTTTGTTGCTGATAAGGAAGATTTATCTTGGGAATTTCTACATATGAAGGTATGAAAGTTTGGAATATCTGGAACCTCTTGGGAAAGTCAAAATTCAGGTATAATTGTGTAAGAGCCTCAATGGACAAAGGGGTTTCATCTGGCCTGGATTGGATATGGAGCATTTGATTAATTGACTCAGTTGTAATAGGAAACATATTTTGTTTTTCAGGGTTTATTATAGCTCTTTGGTCAGGAAAATAACAAGATTGACAAAGTTTGATTACTTATGGGCACTGAAAAGTTTGTGGGAATACATAGTTTGGAAAATTAGATTCCCAAATGAAAACCTCATCTGCTTGGTCTATGGATTTTTCTTGGCTCCAACAGTGGAGCTCAAGAAGATTAAATTCAGTGATTGTGTCAGTAATTTTAAAGTCCCTATCAACCAAGGGAGTGTGTTCTACATATACAACTGGGGGTTGTAGAGGATTGACAGATACAATGCTTTTGGAAGCCATTTTTTTGTTAATTTCTTCAATTGATTAATATTTTGATTTAGAAATGGTTTAAGGCCTTTGGGAGTACTTCAGAAATATTATTATAGTTTTTAGACTGATTTAGGATGAAACAAGGGTTTATCTATAATCTGAAAAGCTTTAAACTTGTTTAATTGATCAAAGTGTAATCTCTGTGTCCAAAAGCAATATCAAGACTTTGGGAATATGTGAAAATATGTCCAGGATTTTGTAGAAAAAAGGATTTGGGAAGCTAGTGGGATTTCTTCAGGGCTGCAGATGGCTTCTAAATGATTCAGTTAGTCAAACTATTCTTTCTATGACAAAAATTAATCTCAGGACTTCATAATTCTGCAAAAGGATGCATAGGGTCTGCAGGAAAGGATTGGAAGGAAAGAAGGCTTTCTTTAGGTTTGAAAAGGCTTCTATTTTAATTCAATTACAAATTACTTTCTTTATTGCTTTAGGAACAGGCCTAAGCAGTGAATAATACCTGGATAGAATGAGGATTATGGCTTGCAGAAGGGTTTTGAGGTAGCAGAAGGCTTTCTGAGGCTGTGCTGGTCTTTAATAATTCTTTTGATGACTTCTGCAGTTCCTTTTGGCATCAAATGGTTGAATTATGGTTGAATTGGGCTTAAAATGAGGTCGACATCGTGATCTTTGCTTGAAAAATGGTCGGCAATGCTCTTTCAGCACAAAACTGTAACAAAAAGTGGTAAAAGGGCTAACAAAGGGCGACTAGATGCATTTTTAACCAACAGTGATTATCATAAATGCACGAGTCTTTTCAAATGATAGGGTGGTTTGGATAACGGTTAGCAGAAACCGTTGAGCAGTTTTTGCATAAGCTAAAAGTGGTAAGCGGTAAAGTTTGGATCGATGCGATCAAATGGAAAATCGACACGTAGCTAGGAGCAGAGCTTCGAAGACCACATATAACGCAAGGTTTGGGGTATGTTAACAATCATGATTTTGGATTTGCAATAGGAAATTCTGGTCATTAGATTTGGTTAGTGCTAATCTGACGGATGGGATGATGTCATGGAGTATCGGGATTTGATGGCGTGGGGCCCAGGGTAATATGATGCGATAGGTTTATATAAGCAAAGGGTTTATGTTACATGTGTCAGGTTTTAATACAATATAGCCAATGGGGTTAAGGTGAGTGGGATATTAGAATAGGAGGAGTAACCATAAGGGGTTTAATACATAGTGGGTCCAAAATATATGACATATGGCGAAACGAAACTATGTATTAAATTTAAAATATGGGTTGGGATGTACATATAAAATAATTAATATAAATACGGGTTTAAAAAGGTATATAAGGGATTTAATATATAAAGTTAAATGTTGAAAATGAAATATAAAATTAATGGGGGGGGGGGGGTTAAATACACTAAGTTTAACATGAAACTTATATCGGGAATGAATATTTACATAGTGGTTCCTCGACATATAGATTCAAGAATTTAGACATAGGATAAAGAATTTTTATGGGTTTTTGGTGTTTTTTTTAATAAAGGGGAATTAGTTAATGGGATTTTACTTCTCCAAAGATAAAATGTGTTTTAAATTAGGAAAAGGGATTTTTTGCAAGGGGGAAAAGAGTGAAATAAGGGGAAAGAGTTAAAATGAAGGGGATGGGGTATTTTTACAAGGAGAATCATTTTGAAAGGAAGTTAGTAAATGAAATGACCAATTTTATGTTATCCATGCCTTGTGAAAACTGTTTCTGCCTACACATTAACTACCCTAACATTTTTTCTTCATTTACATGGGTGAATTTGAGCTTGCAGACCCTTATTCATTTTTCTTTTAAACAACAAACTAACTAATTCTATCCTTATTTCTTCCAAGGGCTTAGATTAAACTGTTGAGCTCCTTATTATTCTCTACCTAACTACTAATCTGCCAAGATTAAACAATTTGGCTAGATATTTATTCTCTATCTATCAACATGAAATTTAAAGCATGAAAGGTCAAGATTAAATAGTTTGACCTTCATGGATTGTGGCATTTTTGACAAGCTGCACTCAATCTTTATTTTGCAAAGTAAAGTAAATAGTGGTGGCATTTGAATTTGCATCATGTTCATGTTTTATTTTATCTCTTTTTTTGTTTGAGGTTCATTTTCTATATTCTTTTTGATCTTTTTTCTTTCAAGTCCTTCGATTTTTCTTTTAGGACTTTTACCCTCTTTACATTTTTTATTTTTCTACTATGGGAAAACAATTTTGCAGAAAGCAAAGTATGTACATATTACAAGACTAATCAAAGTCAATTCAAAATTATGAATCCTATTATTATAGGACCCTAACATACAAGTAAACACGTAAAAACACATTCAAAACATAAAACCACGGACTTGAATATAGATTCCAGCTCTGAGTCCTCATCGCATTCGGCGCCTTATCGCAGATTACATATCAACGATCTTAACAATTAACATATGCGTGAACACGGGCAAATACAAAACATTGCAACATGCGATTGTGATTGCATGGAAACACAAATAACATACCCCATGGAACTTTAACTCTAAACATAAAAATTTGCAGGCGCAATGTGCGAAAACTTAACTTTGTGCGATTTCGATACGCTACGATGTTATCGCATCGTAAAACATATAACATAACTGCGAGCGACAGAAGGTAAACTTATAATGTTGCAATTGTGATGTGCGATAGCACAATCACATTGGATGGTAAATAACATAGCTTGCGGTGGCGGAAAGGTAAGTGATAAAAATTGCGAAGTGCATTGTTGCGGGCGGTAAAAATTTGTAAGTGCGGTAATGGAAATAGGTGGAATACAAAGGAATTTCACGATTTTGAAAATGCGGTAAGGTATAAGGTGGGTCCCGCCGGATATTGCATCGACGATAGAATAACATATCAAAAATGCTATGCGGGAAAAAGGTAAGTTAAATGCGGCGGTTCAAATAAAATAAAGCAGAGGATGGCCGCGGTATTCAGTTTGTTGTGGTTGCGTGAAAACGCCTCTGCCTCTATGGATCTGTGCTTGTCCTTCTCTGGAAAAAATTGATTGAATTATGGGCTACTGCCACTGCTTATTCATGGCAGTGGTTGGGAGTTAATTCCAAAAAAGAAAACATGCATTTTTTTTCCACTAGATCCTTCAGAGTCATAAGAAAACATTGTTATTTTATTAATTATAAGAATCCTTACTGTGCCGGATAGACATGTTAATGTAGATCGTTCCCCAACATATTGAATCAGATTCCATCATTCAATATCTTGTTTTTCTACTTGATTATAATAACGAGAGCAAGACTCAGAACATATCAGATGCCATGTTCAATCTCACGTTTTTCTAATTTATAACTTTAATAATAGTAGAGAGGGACAAACCGAGCGACAATATGTAGCTTACGGTTGTTCCATCTCAATTAAGATAACATGAAAACAAGTATATTTGGGAAATGGTAATCATTCTTTCTAGTGGTATTTGTTAATTCGATTATTAAAAATTCTAGAGGAGTTTGGTTGATGGAGTCTAAGAAAGATCTACTTTACATTATTTTATTTGTATGTTTTTATATATTATTAGGGGAAGCGACGGAAATTCGACGCAATTTTAGTTCTGAAACCTAGCCATCACCATTACCATGATCACCATTGCTTAAGAGTGAATCAAACCCGTGGGAGTGACGTTAATTTTGTTTCAATGATTGTAATGTTGTTTTCGTATCCAACCCTCCGTTCCCCTTAT
The DNA here is from genome assembly GCA_034641835.2 of Pinus albicaulis. Taxonomy (NCBI): domain Eukaryota; kingdom Viridiplantae; phylum Streptophyta; class Pinopsida; order Pinales; family Pinaceae; genus Pinus; species Pinus albicaulis. The sequence goes on from CM076569.1 coordinate 913,698,908, forward strand.
CTAAATGTTTGCATAGTCAAAATATTCCAGTTTTGTTGAAAGATTACGTTTTGGAAGAGGCCTTTTAACGTGGCCTTGTAATCGCTGGAGTCAGCAATTGACCAAGTGGACATGCTTTGTCAGGAGTTGATGGTAACCTAAAAAAATTTATCTGCTAGTTACTGCACAAGTTTGGTGGCCTTGTTTTGAAATTTCTTCCGTAGAAGACATAGCGGAGACTCCAGGATCATGCCAGTCAAATCTAAAGCCCATAAAGTGCATACAATATAAAGCCCATAGCCCTATACCTGGATTTCCCCTAATGCAATGCACTGTATTGATGAAAACGTTTCTCTATTTGCCACCTTGGCTGGTGATCTGTGACGTGAAAGTGGTTTGCTTACATTCAGATTTTAATGGAATCACAAGCTCATCCTCTAATGTGGCAACTCAGTGCATAAACCATATTCATTAGACTATTGACCATTTCTATGCAACAGAACTTGCTGGCGGCAGGGACTTGCTGCCCGACATCCCTTCTTGTTCATTAAAAAAAAATTGTTGAAGTGATTTCATATGTTTGAGAAAAATGTTTTTAGAATATCAAAACTTTAAGTTAATTAACTTGATTTGCATACAAAAATAATAAAGTTATGAAAAACTATTACAATAGTCCTTGTTGCAGTGACTAACCATTTTAAACATGAAATATGTTATGAAACCAGCTCCAAAAATAGAAGAAGAGAGAGATCAATGCCTTAGAAATCAACCACTTCGAGGGGGCAACTTCCAATACATTACATAAATGAACAATTCTTGGATGATAAAAATGACCAAAATCTCATTTTATATATAAGAGTCCATGGACCCACAATATAATCCTAGCCAACCTAAAAATAACAATGTAAGGGCACAATAATAACAATATTGGGGTTATAGGGGTACAACAATAACAATAAGGGGGCTACACTAATAACAATAAGGGACTAAACTAGTAGTATAGGGACCTAACAAAATATGTTTAAAAAGAAGCCATCAAAGAATTTGATTGCCATACAGGGAAAGACAAATCAAATAGTAAACAGAAAATAGAAAAATATGATTGTTGAACTAGAGAAGGACCAATCAAATAGTTTAAAGGAGTACAAATCAAATATTTTAGAGGATATGAGAGAAATTATATGCATACTTACTCAAATATTTACTGAAAAGTTGGATGGTGATAATTAACGATGATACCTACATATCTAGTAAGTGGCCAACTTTATATTTTATATAAAACACGTGAAGGATTTTCCTTATCTAACGGGAGAGGGATCCCAACGAGGTGTAGATAATAAAATTCTACTTTCTACAAAGTCAATTTAAAAACTCTTTTTAAGGGACACAAACATTTACAATTAAAAACTCTTTTTAAGGTACACAAACATTGACAGGTAAAAGTTAGTGTTAATAGAAACAATGATGGGAAATGTGACGTATTGTGCCCTACATGAGGTGGAAGGAGGCCCCACATCGCAAAAGTGACCATGTACCATGAGAGGGTATTAACCTTTTTATTAAAGTATTTTTTATATGATGTGTGCAACTAAATACTACCAACATAGAGAACCTATATTTATACTTTTATTTTAGAAACTTGAGGGATTTTTTATTTGTCTTGAGTGCTATCTTAATTATAGAGTTGTTTCACTCCTTTCTTAATCCATTTGTTTAAAAAAGAGTTCTTATGGATTTATTTTTAATTTTTAATTTTTAATCATAATTACGAAACTAGTATTAAAAAATTTGCATGAGACACGTAATAATATAATGAAAGTGTAAAATTTGGTATTTCATGCATTGTGGTTTATGTAAATTTAAGTTTGATTTAGTATGTGAGAATATTTTATTTACATATTAAAATATCTATAAGTGAAAAACTTGTAGAAGGAGCTTATATACCAACAAATTTTACATTTCATAAAATTTGATTAAATGTTGGTGTTTTTAGCCATTGAATTATGCTTTATAGGTAAGCTCATTGAGATTTGGGAGACCTCTATTCTCCAAAATTACTAAGATGGTAGAATGATTTGCTTTTTGAATCTGAGCAATTTGCAATTTAGTTTCTTCCATTTGAATTTTGAGTGCCCTCAATTCATTTTCTATCTTGTACAATTGCATATTTTGAACAATAACTTGTTCCGTAACAATAGTTAAGGAGTAGGCAAATTGATTGTAACAAATCTTGAGAAGCATAATTTATTTTGAAGTCTCATCTCCTCCTTCTTGCATTCTGAAATGACCTATATAGATGACCTATACAAAATACCTATATAATTTGGTTTTAGCCACTAAAATCCTCAAAATAGATTATTTCTATTATAGAAAACCACATAACACAAGCGACCTAGGGAAAAGGGATGGTGCAAGGGCATAGAAAAGTCTAACATATGTCACCTACATACTCAAATTCTCATTTAAACTTCATGGATGATGTATTTCCAAACACTTATTTATCATATCTATAATATTTTCACACTTGTGAACTTAGAGGAATCGATTCTCCCATGGAAGATCTATGATGCAGGATCCACATAAGTGACCTCCTGTAAGAAAAAAATTAAATGCTTCTTTTTTAGATATCTGAAACATTGGTTGAATATCCTCCTCACCACAAGGGAGAGGAGTCCTGCTCCACTCCCCACTTCTCTCCATGATTTCAGACAAACCTTTACCATAAAATTTCATATTGGTTGACACCTCCTATTCATCATTCATACCAGAGGATCAAGTGATAATGAATAGTCCTCAGATAGGTAGATTCTACCCTTTGTTTACAACAATAATTTCATAATGATTTGAAGGACTCTCTTGATAGGTCTTGTTACCTTGTTAGAGATTTTCTTCAATGTAATGTGATATCCCTTTTTTCAAGATAGTCTTGTTGGTCCATAAGAAAGGAAACCAAGTGAATGGAATTATCATGGCAGTTGTCATTAAGCGATGGGGGAATAATTAGAGTGCACACTACAAAAAACTTCCCCTTATTTTAACCTTGAATCAAAATTTTCTTGTTGATTAGATTTAGCATTGTTATGCCTAAGGACATTAAAGGCAAAACAATCTTTGAATCAGTGAGATGATAAAATTCATATTATTTGGAGAAGAATGTTGAGTATATTGTCTTCAGTTCTAGAACCAAACTTCAGATGATAAGTTAAAATTTGGGAATCACGTACAAAAAGAATTTGGTGTACATTTATGTGGAGGTTTAAAGGATAACATGATAAAACAATAATCCTATACCTAGTTATTAGAGTCTACACCAAGTCTCCATGAATACGGAATTTCCAATTTTCCTTCGAGGAACTAGACTATGCACCATGTTATTGTTGCACTTGCTTAGGGATTTATTAGTACATGTTAGTGTTTTCAAAATCACTATTTGTTTTCAAAGAAAAGTAGGATTCAATATATATATATATATATATATATATATATATATAATAGTTAGTTAGTTTAGTACTAAAGTTTTTTCCTTAATATGTTTTATAGAATCCCTTTGATTAAGTGATGAGATGATGATCAACATCCAAAAAGATCAATATGGTCTGTCGGACCTTAAGAAAGTAATATTACTCATAATAATTTATCATTTTATTTCTATGCTCGAAAAGCATTAAGAGAATCATTCTTGGTTCACCATAGTTTTTCTAACTTAAAAGGTCAAGAAGATTGGTGGTGTGACAAATATTTTATAAATTAGATTGAATATGAGTATAAAATGGACAATCTAAGAGAAAGTACCTTTCATCTTCAACCCTCTTAGTGTCACAAAGGTGACATAATCTTTCATCCCATGGTGTTTTGGGAATTGAAAAACAACCAATTTCCATATGAAGCTTATGAGAATTTTTTCTTACTTTAGCAATGTTCTTCTTAACATTAGTTAAGATTTAGATATTAATTTTTATTTTCAAGGTTGGGGTTGTTCACGTCTTTATAATATCTTAGTTTATTTTTTCCCTTTAACTCTTTATCACCCCAAAATTTCTCCTCAAATTTTGAAGTAATAATATTTTTAATATTATCCTTATTATGCAAAATTATCTCCTCTTTTATCTCCCAATGGACTAGCCAAGACTAGGCATCCTTATGCCATCCATTCTCTAGCCAAATATGGGGGTTTATGATAGATTTGGAAGAAATATTAGGAAAACTATTGGATTCCATATTGTTTAAATTATTCTTATACATAAGATACCTAGTCATAGCCATGATTTTAATGGGGGAAATTGTTGCTTCAATCGGGAAGACAGGATAAGGCATATTACATTTAATCTTGACATTATAGGTTATAAAATACATTTGGTTCCATTTTATCTCCCTCCAAGAATATTTAGAGATACTGCAACCCAAAACCTCACAGTTGTATAAAATTATAGGAGTGAAGAGAGTCTCACACATGAGTTTCTTTTTATCACATATCTAAAGATTTGTTGACTTACAATTTCTTTCAAGCCCATCAAATTCTTTCAGTCCTCCATTTTTCCTTTTCTCGATGCTATAATTCCAAATGAGCTTGTTTTGGATATATATTCCAAGATATGTGTATCAAGGAAATTCCTCCAAGTAGTTATTGTCATAAATGAAAGTATCATATGTGATCCCTTTAGATTTAACTATGACGATTTAAATAGAGATATTAGTTTATGTTATGTGGATATTGTAGTTCTCTTGCATGTTTGGTTCATTTATAGGTTCCATTTATAACCCTTGGAGCTAGAGTTAGAGCTTACAAGAAAGGAGAAGAGGAGGGATTACTACAGATTCTCGGTAGGTATTTCTTCCATATTCTAATTTCTCTAAGGTAACCATAATCCCCGCCCCCCATTTTTTCTAGATTAGGCCACTAGATCTAGGGAGTTACCTTTTATCGGCAAAACATAATGTTCCATATAACAACTTGGTGATTCTGTCGGGAAGCAAGATTTCCCTTTAATGGTTTCCTTGACCTAGTCATTTTTAATCTTTAAAAGCCACTTAAATTTACTTGTTCAAAAAATAATTGGCCTTAATAAAACACAATTTTTAGCTTGGTAGGGATTTTTGTGTCATCTTTTGATCAAATTATTCAGAAGTGCGGTTCTCGGGCTCACATCAACCCTTGTCATATGTATTTTGAGATCATGTTGATGACACACCTTTGACTAGTAATAATAAGTTTCCCAAAAATAAGGGTAAATATAAAATTCCCTATAATTTATGTCAATGGAATCATCAAATTCACCTTTTCCCTTGTTTGGATGAAGCCTGCAAACTATTGGAAACTCTTATTGTTCCTTCATAGCATCTTATAGTTGGTTACCGAAAAATTTCCATGAATCCTCTGTAGGTTTTAACCCTATATAGAAATTATCTGTAAATGAATCTTAAAAACAAAAAATAATAATAGCAAGAGCATAAAACATAAAATAGATATACACAGAGATTTTCCCCTGGATCCCAAATCGGAACGACCATCTTGATTTTTCATTATATTCCTTTTAGTGTTACAACACATATATATACATGCCGAAGCATACATAAACCCCAATCCATTAACCCTAGATTAGAACATAATTGTAGTTCCCTTGATTGGATCTACAAAATACCAGGGGCCGAAAACCATCATGCCCAAAAACCATGTGTAAACCCATGCAAAAAACCATGGGCAGGTTTGCCCACCGAAAAATAAGGACCAATTTTTTTTTCCCAAGATGCTGCCTCGGACCCCGAACAAGGGGGGTTGTTGCCCCCCCTGCTACACCTGGTGCATTACTAGTTGTGGAAAGAATATAACACATAACCAACATTATCCCACTAGTTGTTTTCTTTCCGCAGGGGGCCACAGGAGAGCTTATTCATTAGCCCAACTTTGCAACACCCATTATTTTTCTACACCAAGAGAACTTCTAAGTGCTCACAGACTTCGTCAATGCATCTGCAACATTCTTCAAGGTGTCCACATTTACCAGCAATACCCTTTGAGCCTCAACCATAAGCAGGGTTCTTAACCAAGAAAATTTCACTTTGGCTATCACAATCTATCCTTATAGCTTGCTGCACCAACCCATACTTGAACACAATATCTGCAACCAAACTGCTTCTCTTCTTGCATGAGTGGCTGCTATGTATTCAGCCTCTGTAGTTGAAAGAGCCACTATAGACTATCTTTTACTCATCCAACTAACTACACCTTCAAATATGCTAAACACATACCCACTTGCAGATCTTCTTTGGTCCAGATCTCAAGCCCAGTCTACATAAAAAAAACCACGAATTTCCAACATTCTTTCTAATCCTAGTCTTCCTTGGTAGCACAAGCCATAATCACTAGTGCCACGTAAATATCTGAAAACCCGCTTCACTGTTGTCCAATGCTCCTTCCTTGGGTTTGACATAAACCTGCTCAATACTCCCACTGCATGTGCAATGTCTAGTCTAGTACAGACCATTGCATACATCAGGCTACCCACTGCACTTGCATATGGAACACGGGACATATCCTCCTCTTCTTCTTGTGTCTTGGGACACTATCCAGCAGATAGCTTTGTACCTACAGGAATTAGAACATTCACCGATTTACTATCCTGCATATTGAACCTCTGTAATATAGTCTCAACATACTTCCTTTGGTTTTTTAATCGAGCTTCTTATTTGCCGTCTCTCTTAATTTCCATGCCCAAAATATAGTTTGCAGCACCAAGATCCTTCATGTCCAATTTGGAGAACAGTTGGGTCTTCAAATCTTGGATAATTTCTTTGTCATTTCCAATCAACAACTTATCATCCACATACAAGACCAAATAAATAACACGGTCACCAATTAATTTAAAATAAATACAGTGATCCTCCTCGCTTCTGGTGAGGCCAAGTCCCCGTATATAGTTATCAAATTTCCGATACCACATCCTTGGTGATTGTTTTAACCCATACAGAGACTTCTTTAACCTACATACTAGTTCTTTCTTTTGTTTCACCATAAAGCCTTCAGGTTTTTTCATGTAGATCTCCTCTTCCAGATCCCCATGAAGAAATGATGTCTTCACATCCATCTGTTCTACCTCAAAATCAAATGCAGCAGCAACAGATAAAAGTAATCTAATAGAAGTAACTTTGGCAATAGGAGAAAAAATATCACCAAAATCAATTCCCAACACCTGGGAATAACCTTTTGCTACCAACCTAGCTTTGTATTTATCCACCTTTCCTTCTACATTCATCTTCTTCTTAAACACCCATTTGCTCCCGATGGGCTTCCCTCCAACCGGCAACTCCACCAGATCCCATGCCTCATTTTTATGCAAGGATGCCATTTCATCAACCATGGCCTCCTTCCATAGTTTTCAATCCTCTGAATCTATGGCCACCCTGACGGTTCTAGGATCATCATCAGTTATAGTTAAATAAAAATTTGAACAAAAAGCAGATGGACTATACCTTTATGGTTGTCTTCTTTCCCAAATTGATCTTCTCACAGCTGGAGTTTGTGGCTCTTCCTCTTCTGACTCTTCTTCTGTTATAGAGTCTGATTCATCCTCCTTTAGCTCAAACTCTATATTTTCAGGTTCCTTTGGTACGACTTCATGTTTAACAACATCTTTGACCTCTCTAAACACCACATCTCGGCTATACACAACCTTCCTTGTTTCCGGGTTCCAAAGATTGTAACCCTTTAAACCATCCTTATACCCAATAAAGATGCACCTTTCAGATTTATTATCCAACTTGCTCCTTTTCTCCTTTGGAACATGTACATATGCATCACATCCAAATACCCTCAGATGTGAAAGAGAGGGTTTCTTACCAGTCATTAGCTCATGTGGAGTCTTATCCTCCAACACTGATGAAGGTGATATGTTAACCAAGTAACATGGAGTCTCCACTGCCTCTGCCCAAAATTATTGTCCTAACATGGTACCACTGAGCATGCTTCTTGCATTTTCCATCAGCATTCTATTCATTCTTTCTGCAACTCCATTTTTTTGAGGTGTGTATGGAGTAGTCTTCTGCTGTGCTATACCACACTTCTTACAGAATTCTTCAAATTCCTTCTTGCAGAACTCCCCACCCTTATCTATCCTTAGCGCCTTTATCTTCTTCCCTATCTAGTTTTCCACCAGAGCCTTAAATTATTTAAATCTACCAAAGAATTCAAATTTCTTCCTCAAGAAATATGTCTATGTATTCCTGGAGAAGTCATCTATGAATGAAACATAGTACACAGACTTACCTAGTGATGGAACCGACATAGGTCCAAACACATCACTGTGCACAAGCTCTCATATCTTGTTTTCCCTCCGTTGAGCCTTGTATATTCACATGTTTTCATCATGAAATATCACTGTTTATACTGTAAAACCCTAGGTTTTTAGCCCATTCCGTACCCTAATTCCATCACTCGCCACCAAATACTCTCTATGGTTGATTATCATCAGTTTTCTTTACTTCTCTATGATTAAATATTATTATGTCATGTTTTATTGATGAATATTTTGTTAAAGTACGTCATTTATCACAGGGTTCCATCGCTGAAATCCCTCGCAAGCTAGTTAAGTAGGAGAATGCCTAATTTGGAGTTTTGACATCCTGACATGTTTCCAAGGAAAACCAAGGGAGGTTATGGTCCAAAATAATTTTTTAATACCTTCCCATGCATTTTATTTTACCCAAGTCACACATGTGGGTCCCTAGGAGTTGATTAACAAATCTGCTCAAAATGTGCAAAGTTTCCAAACTGCCATGTTTGACCTCGATGTGTGTGCATCTGGAGGTGAATATATAAAATAAATCAAATGGGTTTGTTAAAAATATAACCAATTATGTATATCCAAAATGGTTTTTCGAGATTCATTTTTTTCTAAAATTTATACGCGGATCTTGGAGGCAGTTTTGTAAATCATTGTTTTTTCAGATTTCTAGAACATTGCAAAAAAATCCAAATAGCCAACTTTGGGCACGATTTCCGAAGAGCTGGATTCGAATGAGACAAATCAAAGAGAGGTTTCTGTTGGAAACATAACAAATTAATCTCCCTTCGAACATTTTTCTAAAATTCCTCATGGTTAGGAAGATATACTAATGTCTTTTAGGTCAGTTTGTTAAAAGTGTTCAATTTTTCAGAATTGAGGAAAATGAATAATTTGCCTTGTGAAGCTTATAAATGGATCAGCCATGCTTTGTGTTGTAAACTTGGGGAAGTTTTTGAAGGAGGAAGATGAAAAAGTGTGAACATGAGACAAAATATTGAAGGAATGTATGTAAGTGAACTTATGATTTGAATCTTAATACAATTTGACTTTGCCATGGAATTTTTGTAAATGTTATGGTTTTTTTTTAATATTTAGACATTGATTTAGTTTATACTTTCTCTGGGAGTGGCAAGGATCCACCATTTCCTGGAAACAAGTTTGGTAAACATCATAGGATAGATGTAGTGTGTTTGATTTAGATCTAGGTGCATGGATTTTATTTGAAAGCAATTGTTAATTAGATCTCATAATTTTGATTATGTACTTAAGACTATAATTTTTTTGTTTTATTAAAATTAAATAGACATATCATTTTCAACTCATTGCAAGCTAATGAATGGTGTTGATCAATGATTTTATTGCATGAATAGCCCCTTTGTTACAGGTTTACGATTGAAATATTTAAAGGTACTTCTTAATTGGATAAACAAGAGATCGATAACTCCATTTTTTTTAAACATGAATTGAAATCTCTTATGTACCTTTTTGATTTTCTTGTAACATTGTGTTTTGGAAACCAAGTATTTGAAAGCAATGCAATGAGACCGTTAAATCATTGTTTCAAGTTGTAGTTTAGTTTTGAAATTCATTATGATTGTAGTTAGTTATTGGTAGAACCATTAGCCAGTGTGCTTATATTTGAATGATTTCTTGAGTTTGATTAAAGAAGTTTAAGGATATGATAGTTTCTTATTTTGTATTCTCTTAGGTCTGAAGCATGTTAATTAGAATCTTGGTTTACTTAGCTTCTTTTGAAGCAATTGCAAAGTGGTGACAAAGGTTAGTTTGAATGATTATTTGATTTGTTTTATGCATCCCAGGAATTAGATTAGTTGAAGTTTTGTTTGTTCATTGCCTTAGTTTAAGATCATTTGAATGAGAGTGAATTTTATGGGATTAAGATTTAGCATAAGTTTGGTATCATTTTAAATTAATCTTGATTGAATTAAGATTCTTGTACTTAGATTAAAGAGATTTTAGTATTTAGATTGAGATTTTCATTTAGATTAAAATCCTTTGAATGGTAATTTGTATTTCTTGGTTTATGATTAATTAGAGTTAGTTTCATTTGCACAGTGATTATAATTTCTTATTTGTTTAAGCATGTTTTCCTCAATTGATTAGCTTCAATTAGAAATAACAATTTTATACTTAAACAACAAGTTGATTCCTATTGTAGTCTAGGTTAGATGCTTTGATCATGCGTTCCCTGCACTTGTACCTCGAAGCTTACGAGCCCTGGATTGATAATTTAATGTTGGAAATTATAACAATATATTTCCCCAACATTTTTTAGCGTCGTTGTCGGGGAGGTGCTAAAGGGATCAGCACCTATTTTCTTTCACAAGTTTTTTGTGTGTGTCATATTAGTTGCAGGTTAATAAGAGGGCAGAGATTGTACGGTAAGACGTGAGTGAAGAGCCACGCATCCACTATCGTGGGGTTGCTCCAAAGGTTGGTTTCCCAATCAAGCAAGTTTGGTGAGTTTTTATTGCAATTAGAAGTCTTTAATTCATTTAGATTAAAAATTCATTTTCTTTAAAGATAAAGCATTTTTGGGGTGCTGTAAGAACCCCATCTTTTGTACTAATCCATGTCGCGAGTAGGAGAAATTCAAGAATGACTGAGAGGTTGAAGAATTTCCATCGAGGCACTTTCTCAAATCCTAGCAGTAGCTGGGGTATCTTCTTCTCAGGAAGAGTTCATCCTGACCGCATTCAGGAAATTATCTGTATCTCCATAGCCAGAACATGATTTGGAAACCTCCCTTGAGTCATATTGCCTATCTAGCAAGGATATTGATGAGCCATGTATCAAATCTAATGGGGAGCATCCAGCTGAACTTGAGATCGAGGAGCCTTCACCATGCCCAGCAACAAGCCTTGTGTGCATTCCAAAGACCAATTATATAAGTTTTCCTGGCATGAAAAAGGAGGACATTTAGAGCATTCCAAAAGAAGAAATGAGCCAATACCACCAGGATTACATCGAGGATTAGTTCCAGATCATAATCCAGCCAAAGTACCACTCTCATCTTCAAATACTCTTGGTACCATATCAATCGAAGAAACTGGTTTCTCATACTCTGGTATGTGTTGAAGTTTATTCTTTCAAACTGAGTGTGAGTATATTTAGCATATTGTTACGAACATGGTTGCATTTGAAGTACTCCTACACTTGAAGGAGACCTTCCTCTCTCTATATTAGGGTAGGGTAAAAATGAATAAAATTGTTGTTACAACATCATTCTTGAAATTTCAATTCCTAAGGCATAACCATTGAAATTTTTATCATTATGCACTCTTGTGGTAATACTTGTCAAAATAAATTCACTCTTAATGCCTCATATTTTATAAAACGACTCTCATTATTGGTCGAGATTATTCATTGGGCCAGTTAGGGGAATTGTTATTGTTATACTTTCCATTCATAAGCTTGACATACTATCATCCAAGAAACCTTTTCAAGTTTCTCTTTGAAAGTATTTATGAAAATCCTCCTATGGTGGACCACGGCTGTAAAACCATTATGAGCTCTCATAAGAACCCTAGCATGACCAACTCGAGGAATATTTCATTCATTATATGAATTGTTTTCTTTTTTGAGTCTTAAGGTAGTAGGATCAACTAATAAATATTAGTAATTAAAAACGTTTCACGCCATCCTGAACTCTTAAGGAGTAGATTTGTCTCCCCACTTATTAAGTAACCTCTAAGGTTAATCATAATTAGAGTATATAAAAATATTTAGGGGAGGATAGGAGGTCTTGTAATGAGCTGACCTACCACAATCATGAGACCTAATGTGCATGACATTACTGCTCTTGGTCACCAAGCCAGAGTAATGGCTTTCAACCCAAAAAGCTGGAAGACAGGAGGTCTCATCACGAGCCGGCCTGTTCGTCCATGTTACTTCTTGTGAGTGGCATTGCCATCCGCTGGTTGACAAGCCAGGACAGTGGCCTTTATCTAAAAGTCAAATAAGCTAACTCTGAATCTATATCTAGTAAGTGGGACACAAACATTTCATTAGGTTAAAAGGTATCCCTGTCGAGGCTATAGATGCCTGAAGGGAACAGGGCCATGCCTGTGGTATCAAAGTTAATTCTACATTATGATTTACTTGGTTGTTTTTGTCTTTTCCATGAACTCACTATCATATCTCTATGATAATGGCTTTAATATTCTTCAGTAGTGTGCTTTGGAGTTCTATCTTTAATAAATAATTTGGTTTTTATGGATGTGAGACCCTTAGTGTAGGTGATTCACTTTGCTTGAACAAGAGAAGCTTTAACTATATTATTGGGTAATGGTAATACAATCATCCTCGGAAGGTATCATTTTGTAATTATATTTATTTTTCCCTCCTTTCTATCCATTTTTAAGGCCTTGGTTTTTAAATAAAGTCACTTTTACTTGTAATAATGAGGCTATTGGAAGTGAAGACCTGCTCCTTTGGATTACACTTGAGATGATTTTTGGAAATTTTTATGGTTAACCATTGTTAGGATGACATTATTTCTGTAGTAACAACATTGTTAAGCATTCATTTAGTAGCCCTAGCATTAGTTACTCTTTTGGAATAATAAAACTCAGTCTTAACGTCACTAGATCCCTGGTCACTACTTTTTGATGCAAAGGAAGATGACATCCAATGAAACTTACTCACATGCTCTCACAATTAGCCCTATGGTTTAAGTCAATGAAGCATGATTTTAATATAGAAACCCTAGCCCTTCAGTCTTTGGTCTCTATCAGAGGTTTTTCTTGCATGAGGACATGCAAGATGATAGGCATGGGGGGGAGAGATGTTAGGAAAAAAATGATGAGAGTTGTCAGGTTTGATTCATATTTTAACCCTATGCTTATTCATGGATTTCATTATCATTGTTGGGCTAGTATCTTAAACTTGGAGCATGATCAGGTAATTGTTCATTATTTGACCTATTTCCTTTATTTCAATAAGATTTGCATGAAAAGAGGATTATTGATGATGGTGCTTGTGTTTTTTTTTTAGGAAGCCGTATGAAATCACACATGCATCAACATTTTTAGGATAATGTGGATATTGAGACCTTTTTCCTTCTTCAGCTGAACATATCAGCAGTTACATCAGCTTGAGGCATTCCATCATTTACTTCATCTTGCAACACCAAGGACATCAACAACAATGGTAAAACTTGAGGTAGAGGTGGCTTAAGATTCTTTAATTGATTAGAGATTTAAGAAAGTTTTGATGATTAACCACCATATATTCCATATATTTAGTTTTCCATATACCCTTCATTTGCATGCTACTCTAGGTCATAATCATATTGGTTCATGTAAACAAATAAGTAACTATAGTGCCTTCACCTCCTACATTCACACATATTTTCAGAGGGAGAATTCATTGCTGCCTTTCATAAAGGAACCATCCATAAGCATTGGCCACGCAAAAACAGAGCATGCAAGTACATATCTTACTATATCCATTACCACCTCATCTCATCCACCATTTCCATTATCACATATCATCCTATTCATCATTTCACTCCTAAAATATCTATTGCTTTTCCTCAATTTGTATCGCTCTTAAAATCAAACCTATGGTAATCAAATCTTCATGTAGTGTTGCTTCACAAGACCTAACCCTACCTAGAAGCCATGATGCCATAAAAACCTAGATATGAATAAATTCATTGTTTGCATGAGGACATGAAAAACCTCAGGCATGGGGGCATGTTGGGCCTTGTATATGCCCGTGTTTTCATCATGAAATATCATTGTTTATACCCTAAAACCCTAAGTTTTTAGCCCATTCCATACCCTAATTCCATCACTCGCCACTAAATACTCTCTATGGTTGATTATCATCATTTTTCTTTACTTCTATATGATTAAATATTATTATGCCATGTTTTACTAATGATGGTTTTGTTAAAGTACATTTATCACAGGGTTCCATTGTTGAAATCCCTCGCAAGCTAGTTAAGTATGGGAATGCCTAATTTGGAGTTTTGACATCCCGGCACGCTTCCGAGGAAAAAAAAAGGGAATTTATGGTCCAAAATAATGTTTTAATACCTTTCCATGCATTTTATTTCACCCAGTTCGCACATGTGGGTCCCTAGGAGTTAATTAACAAATCTGCTCAAAATGTGCAAAGTTTCCAAACTGCCATGTTTGACCTCGATGTGTGTGGAGCTAGAGGTGAATCTATAAAATATAATCAAATGGGTTTGTTAAAAATATAACCAATTATGTATATCAAAAACAGTTTCACCAGATTAGAATGTTTTTAAAATTTATACGCGGATCTTGGAGGCAGTTTTGTAAATAATCACAGTTTTTTCAGATTTCTAGAACATTGCAAAAACAACCAAACAATAAAATTTGGGCACAATTTCCGAGGAGATGGATTTGAATGAGACAAATCCAAGAGAGGTTTTTGTTGGAAACATAACAACTTAATCTCCCTCTGAACAATTTTCCAAAATTCCTCATGGTTAGGAAGATATACTAATGTATTTTAGGTCCATTTGTTAAAAGTGTTCAATTTTCCAGAATTGAGGAGAATGAATAATTCGCCTTGTGAAGCTTATAAATGGCTCAGCCATGGTTTGCGTTGTAAGCTTGGCAAAGTTTTTGAAGGAGGAGGATGAAAAAGTGTGAACATGAGACAAAATGTTGAAGGAATGTATGTAAGTGAACTTATGATTTGAATCTTAATACAATTTGACTTTGCCATGAATTTTTTGTAAATGTTATGTTTTTTTTTTTAGTATTTAGACATTGATTTAGTTTATACTTGCTCCAGGAGTGGCAAGGATCCACCATCGCCTGGAAGCAAATTTTGTAAACATCATAGGATAGAGGTAGCATATTTGATTTAGATCTAGGTGCATGGATTTTATTTGAAAGCAATTGTTAATTAGATATCATAATTTTGATTGTGTACTTAAGACTATAATTTGTTTGTTTTATTAAAATTAAATAGACATATCATTTTCAACTCGTTGCAAGCTAATGAATGGCATTGATCAATGATTTTGTTGCATGAATAACCCCTTTGTTATAGGTTTACGATTGAAATATTTAAAGGTTCTTCTTAATTGGATAAACAAGAGATCGATAACTCCATTTGTTTTAAACATGAATTGAAATCTATTATGTACCTTATTGATTTTCTTGTAACATTGTGTTTTGGCAACCAAGTATTTGAAACTGATGCAATGAGACCGTTAAATCATTGTTTGAAGTTGTAGTTTGGTTTTGAAATTCATTATGATTGTAGTTAGTTATTGGTAGAACCATTAGCCAGTGTGCTTATGTTTGAATGATTTCTTGAGTTTGATTAAAGAAGTTTAAGGGTATGATAGTTTCTTATTTTGTAGTCTCTTAGATCTGAAGCATGTTAATTAGAATCTTGGTTTACTTAGTTTCTTTGAAGCAATTGCAGAGTGCTGACAGAGGTTAGTTTGAATGCTTATTTGATTTGTTTTATGCATCCCAGGAATTAGATTAGTTGAAGTCTTATTTGTTCGTTGCCTTAGTTTAAGATCATTTGACTGAGAGTGAATTTTATTAGGATTAATATTTAGCATAATTTTGGTATCATATTAAATTAATCTTGATTGATTTAAGATTATTGTATTTATATTAAAGAGATTTTAGTATTTATATTGAGATTTTCATTTAGATTAAAATCATTTGAATGGTAATTTCTATTGCTTGGTTTATGATTAATTAGAGTTAGTTTCATTTGCACAGTGATTAGAATTTATTATTTGTTTAAGCATGTTTTCCTCAATTGATTAGCTTCAACTAGAAATAACAATTTTATACTTAAACAACAAGTTGATTCCTACTGTAGTCTAGGTTAGATGCTCTGATCCTGTGTTCCCTGCGTTTGTACCTCAAAGCTTACGAGCCCTGAATTGATAATTTAATGTTGGAAATTGTAGCAATATATCTCCCCAACATTTTTTGGCGTCGTTGCCGGGGAGGTGCTCAAGGGATTAGAGCCTATTTTATTTCACAAGTTTTTTGTGTGTGTGATCTTAGTTGTAGGGAAATCAAAGGGCAGAGAGTGTAGGGTAAGACGTGAGTGAAGAGCCACGCATCCACTATTGTGGGGTTGCTCCAAACTTTGGTTGCCCAATCAAGCAAGTTTGGTGAGTTTTTATTGCAATTATAAGTCTTTAATTCATTTAGATTAAAAATTCAAGTGTTTTAAAGATAAACTATTTTTGGGGTGCTGTAAGAACCCCCTCTTTTGTACTAATCCATGTTGTGAGCAGGAGAAATTCAAGAATGACCGAGAGCTTGAATAATATCCATTGAGGCACTTTCTCAAATCCTAGCAGTAGCTGGGGTATCTTCTTCTCAGGAAGAGTTCATACTGACTGCATTTAGGAAATTATCTGTCTCTCCACAGCCAGAACATGATTTGGAAATCTCCCTTGAGTCCTCTTGCCTATCTACCAAGGAGATTGATGAGCCATGTACCAAATCTAATGGGGAGCATCCAGCTGAACTTGAGATCAAGGAACCTTCACCATGCCCAACAACATGCCTTGTGTGCATTCCAGAGACCAATTATATAATTTTTCCTGGCATGACCAAGGAGGACATTCAGAGCGGTCCAAAAGATGAAATGAGCCAATACCACCATGATTACATCGAGGATTGGTTCTAGATCATAATCCAGCCAAAGTACCACACTCATCTTCAAATACTCTTGGTATCATATTAATCGAAACAACTGGTTTCTCATACTCTAGTATGTGTTGAAGTTTATTCTTTCAAAATGAGTGTGAGTATATTTAGCATATTGTTATGAACATGGTTGCATTTGAAGTACTCTTACACTTGAAGGAGACCTTCCTCTCTCTAGATTAGGGTAGGGTAGAAATGAATAAAATTGTTGTTACAACATCATTCTTGAAATTTCAATTCCTAAGGCATAACCATTGAAATTTTTATCATTATGCACCCTTGTGGTAACACTTGTCAAAAGAAATTCACTCTTAATGCGTCATATTTTATAAAGTGGCTCTCATTATTGGTCGAGATTATTCATTGGGTCAGTTAGGGGAATTGTTATTGTTATAATTTCTATTCATAATATTAACATACTATTGTCCAAGAAACCTTTTCAAGTTTATCTTTGAAGGTATTGATGAAAAGCCTCCTATGGTGTACCACACCTATAAAACCATTATGAGCTCTCATAAGAACCCTAGCATGACCAAATCGAGGAATATTTCAGTCATTATATGAATTGTTTTCTTTTTTGAGTCTTAGGGTAGCAGGATCAACCAATAAATATTAGTAATTAAAAACTTTTCATGCCATCCTAAACTCTTAAGGAGTATATTTGTCTCCCCACTTATTAAGTAACCTCTAAGGTTAATCATAATTAGAGTCTACAAAAAGATTTAGGGTAGGATGGGAGGTCTCATAATGAGCTGACCTACCACGATCATGAGCATGTTTCTTCTTGTGAGTGACACTACCATCATCTGGTTACCAAGCCAGGATAGTGGCCATTATCTAAAATTCAAATAAGCTAACTCTGAATCTATATCTAGTAAGTGGGACATGGAAATTTCATTAGGTTAAACGGCATCCCTGTCAAGGCTATAAACGCCTACTGGTAGCAAGGCCATGACTGTGGTATTAAAGTTAATTCTACACTATGATTTACTTGGTTGTTTTGTCGTTCCCTGAACTCATTATCATATCTCTCTGAGAATGGCTTTAATATCCTTCAGTAGTGTGCTTTGGATTTATATCTTTCAAAAATAATTTGGTTTTTAAGGATGTGAGACCCTTAGTGCAGATGATTCACTTTGCTTGAATAAGAGAAGATTTAACTATATGCTTGGGTAATGATAAGACAATCATCCTCAGAAGGTATCATTTTGTAATATTT
Organism: Pinus albicaulis; assembly: GCA_034641835.2. Lineage (NCBI taxonomy): Eukaryota > Viridiplantae > Streptophyta > Pinopsida > Pinales > Pinaceae > Pinus > Pinus albicaulis. Next base: position 913,717,084 of record CM076569.1, read on the forward strand.
ATTTTTCCCTACTTTCAATCCACTTTAAGGCCTTCGTTTTTAAATACAGTCACTTTTACTTGTACTAATGAGGCTATTGAAAGTGAAGACCTGATGCTTTGGATTACTATTGAGTGGAATAAGAAAATCAGTCTTAATGTCACTATATCCCTGGTCACTACTCTTCTTATCTTACTTATGCAAAGGAAGATGACTTCCGATGAAACTTACATGCTCTTACAATTCGCCCTATGGTTTAAGTCAATGAAACATGACTTAAATATATAAACCCTAGCCCTTCAGTCTTTGGTCTCTGTCAAAGTTTTTGCTTGCATGAGGACATGCAAGATGATAGGCATGGGGGGGGGAGAGATGTTAGGAAAAACTGATGAGAATTTTCAATTTTAATTCATATTTTCACCCTATGCTTACTCATGGTTTTCATTATCATTTTTGGGCTAGTATCTTAAACTTGGAGCATGATCTGGTAATTGTTCATTATTTAACCTATTTCCTTTATTTCTATAAGATTTGCATGAAAAGAAGATTATTGATGATGGTGCTTTTGTTATTTCAGGAAGCCGTATGAAAAATACACATGCATCGAAATTTTTAGGATAATGTGGATATTGAGACCATTTTCCTTCTTCAGCAGATCATATCAGCAATCACATCAGCTCGAGCCATTCCATCATCTACTTCATCTTGCAGCACCAAGGACATCAACAACAAGGGTAAAACTCGAGGTAGAGGTGGCTTAAGAATCTTTAATTGATTAGAGATTTAAGAAAGATTTGATGATTAACCACCACATATTCTGTATATCTGGTTTTCCATATACCCTCCATTTGCCTACTAATCTAGGTCATAATAATATTCGTTCATGTAAACAAAGAAGTAACTATAGTGCCTTCCCGTCCTACATTCACGCATATTGTCAATCTAATAGAGGGTGAATTCATGGCTACCTTTCATGAAGGAACCATTTGTAAGCATTGTCTTCGCAAAAATAGAACATGCAAGCACATGTCTTCCCATCTCCATTACACCTCATCTCATCTACCACTTCCATTGTCACCTATCATCCTATTCATCATTTTCCTCCTACCATACCTATTGTTTTTCCTCAATTTATATCACTCTTAAAATCAAATCTATGACAATCAAATCTTCGTGCAGTGTTGCTCCACAAGAACTAACCCTACCTAAAGCCATGATGCCATAAAAGCATAGATATGAGAAAATTATTTGTTTGCATGAGGACATGCAAAACCTCAAGCATGGGGGGGTGTTGGGCCTCGTATATGCCCATGTTTTCATCATGAAATATCATTGTTTATACCCTAAAACCCTAGGTTTTTAGCCCATTCTGTACCCTAATTTCATCACTCGCCGCCAAATACTCTTTATGGTTGATTATCATCAATTTTCTTTACTTCTCTATGATTAAATATGGTTATGTCATGTTTTACTGATGACGGTTTTGTTGAAGTACATTTATCACAGGGTTCCATCGTTGAAATCCCTCACAAGCTAGTTAAGTATGGGAATGCCTAATTTAGGGCTTCGGCACTTTAGGCACGCTTCCGAGGCAAATCAAGGGAGTTTATGGTCCAAAATAATTTTTTCATTCATTCCCATGCATTTTATTGCACCCAGGTCGCACATGTGGGTCCGTAGGAGTCGATTAACAAATCTGTTCAAAATGTGAAAAGTTTCCAAACTACCCTTTTTGACCTCAATGTGTGTGCAATGGGAGGTGTATCTATAAAATATAATCAAATGGGTTTGTTAAAAATATAACCAATTATGTATATCCAAAACGGTTTCGCCATATTCAAATTTTTCTAAAAGTTATACGTGAGTCTTGGAGGCAATTTTGTAAAACATCACTATTTTTTCAGAGTTCTAGAACATTGCAAAAAAAGCCAAACAGCCAACTTTGGGCATGATTTCCAAGGAGCTGGATTCGAATGAGACAAATCCAAGAGAGGTTTTTGTTAGAAAAATAACAAATTAGTCTCCCTCTAAACATTTTTCCAAAATTCTTCATGGTTATGAAGATATACTAATGTCTTTTATGTCAGTTTGTTAAAATTGTTCAATTTTCCAGAATTGAGGAAAATGAATAATTTGCCTTGTGAATCATATAAATGGCTCAACCATGGTTTGTGTTGTAATCTTGAGAATTTTTTTAAGAAGGAGGATGAAAATGTTTGTGTTAGTTTCTACTATGTTCTCTCCAGTGATCAAACATGCTCTTACAAAGTTATATTAAGGTGTCAAGGTCAAATTGTGTCATTTCAGTGAGTCTTCAAGTAAAATTTGGTCACTAGGTATTAGGTGTAGGGTTTGTTTTCACTCCTTTCAAAGTTGTCCAAATGTCGGTCCATGTCACCATTCAGCTGAGTGTCCCATAACTTATAGGGTTGTCATCATCATGTCAAGTTCCAATGGGTCATTTTACACCTTGTTCATGATTCATTTGTGCCTAGGTAAGGTTCATTTCCCTCTCTTTAGGGTTTTGGAGGTAATTTCTCTTGGATGGTCAAATCATCAGCAAAACTTGTATGTTGATGTTCTTATACGTTCCAATATCCTTAATGTACCTTATTAAACACTTACCATCACTGAGATCCCCCAAATTCCTCATTTGCACACAAACCCTAGTTTCTTGCTACAACTTGGCAATTTTGTAGGCTAGGCCTGTGTTTTGCCCTTTTGGACCTCTTCCCCTCACTCAATATTTGAAATCCCACTTTCCACTTCTTCCTAACATCCCTCCCTACTTTCCAAAATTTTCTCAAGAATTTATAAGCCCCTTATCCCCTTCATTTCACTTCATTTCAACAAATCCCTTGTTCCACACATCGGGATAGGTTTTACTCCAATGATGTTTCTGAGCAATAAAAGATGAATTTGGGAAAACTGAGAGAGGTTTTTGTCCACAATAGGCCAAGGAAGAATACCTCCTTCACGTTTTACATAGGTGTCATGGTTTTAGAGAAATGTCAAAAATACAGTTGCCTCAGGAGAATTGACGCACCTCTGAAGTGACCTTGGTAAAATCAAGCTTTCTCCTAGCTTGGTTGGCCACATGACTTTTTTGATGAGTCAAATGATAACTATACACAAATATATTTCCAATGAGCTATCATGAGCTCAATTTGGAGTTGAGGAAGACCTTCCAAAAGTTGACTACAACGGCACTCTGCCTTGAGGCAACCTTATTTTGCACATTTTTGACAGTCTTTTGAGATTTGATTTTTGACAAGGAAAATTAACTCCAAATTGAAAATTCAAGTTGGGTTTGAAATCATACTCAATAATATTTCCAACGGGGTATATCACGTACTGATTTGGACACAAAAGAAGGCCTCCAAAAGGTCTCAAAAAGGCACTACGCATTGGGGATTTTTGCTCATTTTGGACTCAGTAACTCTGTTTTTCGCCTAGTTTTTGACATTTTGACTTTATTACTTCCAAATGTTAAAATCATGATGTAATTGGATGTATTTTGATAGATATTGATGTAATTTTGTTAAATTTTTACTCATGGAGGTGGATTCATCCATCAAAAGGTGAATTGCAACTGAATGAATCAGTTTCCTATCTTATAGAGGCAAGTTGTTCAACTGCCTATTTTCCAGTTCTCAATTTAGATCTTTTTGAAACAGCTCCTAAACTTGTGAGCTCAACCCCTAGAGGTTGGGGATGAGTTAGTGTTGTCTATATATTGTAGTTTTACAGTCATTAGCATAGTTTGGACACTTGGGATTTCTTTGAGAATCATTGTACATTCATATCTGCAGTTTGGCAAAGGAATAGACCAGGGTTTGCAACACTCCTTGGGATTTATGTGGCTCTTTGTTTTGATGATGTGTTTCTCTCTGTTAATGTAAGTCTACTAGTGTTTCATGTTTATCATTTTCCCTCTTTTTTCTTCTTAAGTTAAACAAACAAGGATAAAGGTGGAATTCATTAAAATTTGCAATGCTCTACCTATGGTTTGTTTAATTTTCTATGTTTTCAACTGTTTGAAGAGGATTCCTAAAATTTTCTTGCCCTCTTCAACTCCTCACCAGTCTGAGCTATCCATTTCATTCAAAATTGAAGTGTCAAAACAATTTCCTATCTTGCCCCATTCATATCTCTACAAAAACTAGGCCTCATTCTCTAGACCCAAAATCTGCCCTTCCCTTTGATCCAACAAACACCCTCAAAATCAAATAAAACTCTTTTACATATATACCTAGCCTAAAATCAGCCTTTATTCAAGTCATCTCAAGCCTCACTGATTATTTTTGCTGAGATTGACCAGGAGAGAGCCCTCTCTCGATCTGGTAGGGCTAGCTACCAGATTAAGCGTGGTTTCATGTTACCCTAGATTCTGCCTTTCTCAGCCTGAGGTATATTTAGGCCATAACATAGTGGCGAATCTACTGGGGAACAATTTTTTTGTTCATTTTATAAACTACAGACGGAGCCTGAAGTTAGCCAGGTAGCCTTTGAAACGCTCTTGCTTTGCATTAGCGAAAGTAGATGAATGTTGCTTCAGTCAATCTCTGGTCTAGTTTATGAACTGGACATCTGGTTTCCTTAGTAAAATCTAATCAAGTTCATATTTGATGGTTGATGGTGGACAACGATTAGACATAGGAAGGCTGAAATCATTCACCTGGTGACTCCAATGTCGAAAAATCCTAAGGTTCAGAATTTTTATGGCGACTCTACTCTTCAAGAATCAATAGCCTGAGGAATTTCTTGGTGAATTCATTGTTATCAAAATGGTTTCGTTGGATCGAAGGTATGCTCCCATGAGCCGAGATCACATTCCAGGTTTTCCAAATAAAATTCCTAAGGTAGATTGGCAAAAGAATTTGCCTACGTTTAAATATGATGATAAGAAGGATGCTGCTTTACATCTAGTTATATTTCGCATACATATTCGCAAGTTGAAGGTTGATTTTCCTAAAGATTGCTTGATGAAGATATTCATGCCACTCCGGAAGGTGAAGCCCAATCTTGGTATGAAAGTTTGTCGCCTGCTTGTATTTATTGTTTAAAGGATTTTCATACCATGTTCTTTGAAAGGTATAAAGAATCTTATCCATCCTTAACTTTAGTTCAGAACTGTTGTAGCCATGTTCATAGTTTTATTGAAAATCTTGAAAATTTTTATGAAGATGATGACTTCATGGATGATGAGATCATGGAGGCTCTGTACGAAAATCCATTTCAGCAGCATAAAGAGAACTTAGAAGATACTCATCAAGATGCTCAGGAAACTTTGCAGCAGGATCAAGATCTTAGTACAATGGAAAATGATGAAAGAGAAGGTTTTGTTTTAGATCCGTCCATAGAAGGAGACAATATGCAGGAAAGTCAAGTTTCAATTTCATAATGTGATAAAGTCAAGTCAGCTATTTCAGATCTAGATTCATATTGTGATGATCAAGAATACCTTGTGCTGAATCCCATGAAGGAGAGATCTGCTGTTGAGATCATCTGGAATGAAGAAGACAGAGTTATTGATCCAAATGTTCTCATTTCATTAGAACAAAGCCTTCATGAGGAGGTAATCCAGTCAGTTCATGAAAAACAAGATGAGATATTTGTTCAAGTAAGTGAAAAATCTTCTTTCAATAACTCAGTGATAAATGATAATTTGATTGCCATGTCATATGAAGATGATCAACAATGTTTTCAAATTTCAGAAGATCAGGGAATTAAGGACTGTCATTAAGGTTTTTCATGTTTTAAAATGTTATTTCATGAAGACAATCACTGTTTGAGCAAAAGAAAACAAAAAGCATTATCTCCTTTGTCTGAAGATGAGATAGATCAACTCCTGAAAGGTCATGTTACAACCCAAGCTAAAGTAGATTTGCAGTGTGCACATGGTCAAGAAAGTGTTGGTGAAACTTCTTCCTCTTTTGAAAATGATGACGGTCTTGTAATTAGCTTTATAGATCAGCAAACATATAATATTTTCTTTCATGAAGATGATAAGGCTGTCATGTTTGATAATCTTGAAGATTTTTTTTTGTTTAATAATGACCTAGACCATGAAGTTGAGGAATGGCAGAAGCTTATACCTCTCTGTGCCTTCCTATCACTCGGCAATCAATTGTTCTTTCAGACCAGAATGAAGCGAGTAGTTGTATTTTTGTTGCGGGATCTCAAGACCAACTAGTGCTTCAGGATTTTCAAGATCCCTTCGGCATTCTTTTGCAAGCATAAAAAAAGATAAATGTTGCCTGGTTCATTATCATAAGCCTTGGTTTTAGTGGTTATTATGAGTTGCCTACATGTACACCGTTCTACCTGCTCGAGAAAAGTGAGAGCAGAATTTTGGTATGTAGTCATCTGCTGTATTGGTTACATTGGAAGGCTCACTACACATGATTGTACATATTTCATCAGTAGGCAGTTGGTTGTCATCATGATTTGAAAGCCCTCAAACCTCGATGAACTGCTGCCATTAAAAAGCTTCGTAAGTACTAATTTCAGTTAAGTAGGTCTTGAGTCATTTTTGTTTTAGTCAGTTTCAACATAGTTTCAGAGCAAGTGTGTACTGTTTTCATTCTTTCAGTTTAGGGCCCGAGGTGAAGGCTATAAAACTGAGGTTTGATTTCAGTTTTTGTTTGGCTTGTTTGAGTTAGGTCTTTCAGTCGATTTCAGTCTTGAAATTGAGTCAAGAGTCCGGTTTTGGTTTGTCGGTTGTCGATTCCACTACCTGGACGAAGGCACTACCTACTTTCCCGAAGATCCGTAGTTCTTGGTACCTCCACACTCGAACGAGTGTGTGGTCCCTAATAGAGCCAATGTTGACGTCGCATTTGCAGCCTTCCTCCGTGATCAAACATGCTCTTACAAAGTGATTTTAAGGTGTCAAGATCAAATTTTTTTCATTTCGTTGATTCTTTGTTAGTCCCTATATTACTAGTATAGTCCCTTATTGTTGTTAGTGTAACCCCGTTATTGTTATTATTGTACCCTTGTAACCCCCAATTTGTTATTATTGTGCCCTTAAATTATTATTGTTAGGTCGGCTAGGATTACATTGTGGCCCACTAGGGTTACATACGGTGGCCCTGCGGACTCAGATTATATATATATATATATATATATATATATAGAAAGGAGGTTTTGTAAATTGTATCATCCAAGAATTGTTCATTTATGTAATGTATTGGAGGTTTCCCCCTCGAAGTGGCTTATTTATAAGGCGTGGATATCTCTTTTCTTCTATTTTTGGAGCTGGTTACACAACATTTGGTATCGGAGCTTGGGATTCTAGGGTTTCGCTGCTCCAAACAGGTCATCGTGGAATTTTCGCTATAACTTTTTTTCTACGAAGTTTCAGAAGCTGAAATTTTTAGGGTGCGAAGCTGAAATCCCGAGGAAGATTTTCTAAAAATTTCAGAGCTTGGTTCGCAATATTTTCGGAGATATCATCTGTGGAAGTTAGGCCTTTTTCAAGCTCCTAAACAGGTCATCGTGGAATTTTCGCTATAAATTGCTTTTCTACGAAGGCTCGAATCTGAAATTCTATTGTTAAGCGAAATCCCCGTTGAAATTCGTCAAAAAATTTCGCAGCTTGGTTCGCAACATATTTGGAGATATGATCCGTGGAAGGTAGTGCTTTTTCAGGCTCCTGAATTTCATCTCAAAGAGGTGATCGTGGGAAAAGTTCAATAACTCTCTCTCTGGGCAGTGGATTTGAGTGCCGTAAAAAGTGGTCACAAGTACATAGAATTTAGTTTCTTGGCTATCAATTTTAGAGACAAAGGACGAAACAGTGACACGTGGCAAGTCCTACAAGTTTTCTCTACTGAACCAGTCCAAAATTAGGTCATTGTGGGAGATTGGACACAACTTTGTCTTGGGGAATCCAAATTAGATCAGACCTGTGGCATTTGAAAGAAGCTTTAGAGGGCTACTACAGGGCTGAATTTTAGATATTGAAGATTTTCAATTACAGAGACAATTCAATTTCAATATCGAGCTCTTCAAAGCAAGTAAAAGGTGTGTATTTTGTTTTTTCCGAATTGCATAAGTCTTGTTTGAAGAATCAAGCTGAATTGATTCCAAGGGAATATTGTAGAATAGGTATCAATATTGGATTCTAAAATGGCGCCTAAAAATAATTCAACACCCATTAAGCCTTCATAAGGCTCTACCATGACTCATGAAGATGAAGAATTGCAACATGATCTATCAAAATTACAAGAGCAAGTGCAACAAATTTCACTCTCGCAAAGAGCAACAAAAAATGAAATGGAAGTTTTGAAGAAAGGCGTGGAAGTGAAGATGGACGATTTGAAGAAAGGCATGGAAGCTAAGATGGATGGCGTGGAAGTGAAGATGGACGGTTTGAAGAAAGGCGTGGAAGCTAAGATGGATGGCGTGGAAGCTAAGATGGATGGAATGGAAGCTGGCATGGAAGCTAAGATGGATGATCTAAAATCAAACATCAAAGATTTGACAAAGTTGATACAAGAAATGTTTCCTAATGGTGAAAAGATAGTATAAGAACCTCATGATGAGAACAAATTAAATGTTAATCGTGATTTCATAAACTCTAATGTTGGCGGGAAGAACCACCATATTCCAAAAATGGATATGAGGAAGTTTGATGGAAAGGATCCTGTAACATGGATACTACAGATGGAGCAATATTTTGATCTCCATAACGTGCAAAACACACAAAAGGTACGCATTGCAACTTACATTTAGAACAAAATACATTTGTATGGTATCAATGGCTTTGTCATTTCAGTGAGTCTTCAAGTAAAATTTGGTCACTAGGTATTAGGTCTCGGGTTTGTTTTCACTCCTTTCAAAGTTGTCCAAATTTCGGTCCATGTCACCATTCATCTAAGTGTACCATCATTCAGAGGGTTTTCATCATCATGTCAAGTTCCACTGGGTCATTTTACACCTTTTTCATGCTTCAGTTGTGCCTAGGTAAGGTTCATTTCCCTCTCCTAGGGTTTTGGAGGTAATTTCTCTTGGATGGTCAAATAATTAGCAAAAATTGTATCCTGATGTTCTTATACCTTCCCCTATCCTTAATGTACCTTATTAAACACTTCCCATCATTTATATCTCCCAAATTCCTAATTTTCACACAAACCCTAGTTTCTTGCTACAACTTGGCAATTTTCTAGGCTAGGCCTGTGTTTTGCCATTTTGGACCTCTTCCCCTCACTCAATCTTTGAAATTCCACTTTCCCCTGCTTTCTAACATCCCTCACTACTTCCAAAATTTTCTCAAGAATTTAGAAGCCCCTTATCCCCTTCATTTCACTTCATTTCAACAAATCCCTTGTTCCACACATCGGGATAGGTTTTACTCCAATGATGTTTCTGAGCAATAAAAGATGAATTTCGAAAACCTGAGAGAGGTTTTTGTCCACAATAGGCCAAGGAAGAAAAAAATCCTTCACTTTTTACACAAGTTTCATGGTTTTAGAGAAATTTCAAAATACAGTTGCCTCAGGAGAATTGATGCACCTCTGAAGTGACCTTGGGAAAATCAATCTTTCTCCTAGATTGGTTGGCCAAATGAATTGCTTGATGAGTAAAATGATAACTAGACACAAATATATTTCCTATGAGCTATCATGAGCTCAATTTGGAGTTGAGGAAGACCTTCAAAAGTTGACTGCAACAGCACTCTGCCTTGAGGCAGCCTTATTTTACAAATTTTGACCTGTCTTGGGAGATTTGATTTTTGACAAGGCAAATGAACTCCAAATTGAAAAATTCAAGTTGGGTAGGCAATTAGACTTAATAATATTTCCAACGAGATATCCTACAGCCAATTTTGACACCAGGAAGGCCTCCAAAATTCTCCTGCAAAAAGGTGCTACGCATTGAGGATTTTTGCTCATTTTGGACTCAGTAACTCTGTTTTTCGCCTAGTTTTTGACATTTTGACTTTCTTACTTCCAAATGTTAAAATCATGATGTAATTGGATGTAGTTTGATGGATATTTATGTAATTTTGTTAAATTTTTACTCATGGAGGTAGATTCATCCATCAAAAGGTGAATTGCAACTGAATGAATCAGTTTCCTATCTTTTAGAGGCAAGTTGGTCCACTGCCTATTTTCCAGTTCTAAGTTTAGATCTTGTTGAAACAGCTCCTAAACTTTTGAGATCGACCCCTAGAGGCTGGGATGAGTATTTGGTTTCTTATATCTTGTAATTTTTCATTCATTAGCATAGGTTGGACACTTGGGATTGCTTTGAGCATCATTGTACATTCATCTCTGCAGTTTGGCAAAGTAATAGACCAGGGTTTGCAGCACTCCTTGGGATTCATGTGGCCCTTTGTTTTGATGATTTGTTCCTCTATGTTAATGTAAGTTTCTGGTGTTTCATGTGTATCATTTTCCCTCTTATTTCTTCTTAAGTTAAACAAACAAGGATAAAGGTGGAATTCATAAAAATTTATAGTGCTCTACCTAGGGTTTGTTTAATTTTCTATGTTTTCAACTGTTTGAAGAGGATCCTTGAAATTTTCTTGCCCTCTTCAACTCCTCACCGGTCTGAGTTATCCATTTCATTCAAAATTGAAGTTTCAAAACAATTTCCTACCTTGCCCCATTCAGATCCCTGCAAAACTTCTCATTTCCCAGACCCAAAATCTGCCCTTCCCTTTGATCCAACAAACACCCTCAAAATCAAATCAAACTCTTTTACATATATACCTAGCCTAAAATCAGCCTTTATTCAAGTCATCTCAAGCCTCACTGATTATTTTTGCTAATATTTACCAGGAGAGAGCCCTCTCCCGATCTGGTAGGGCTAGCTACCAGATTAAGCGTGGTTTGATGTTACCCTAGATTCTACCTTTCTCATCTTGAGGTAGATTTAGGCCATAACAGTGTGAACATGAGACAAAATATTGAAGGAACGTATTTAAGTGAATTTATGATTTGAATCATAATACAATTTGACTTTGCCATGAATTCTTTGTAGATGTTATGGTTTTTTTTTAATATTTAGACATTGATTTAGTTTAGACTTGCTCCAGGAGTGGCAAGGATCCACCATTGCCTGGAAGCAAGTTTTGTAAACATCATAGTTTGATTCAGATCTAGGTGCATGGATTTTATTTTGAAAGCAATTGTTAATTAGATCTCATAATTTTGATTATGTACTTAAGACTGTAATTCATTTGTTTTCTTAAAATTAAATAGACATATCATTTTCAACTCATTGCAAGCTAATGAATGGCATTAATGAATGATTTTATTGCATGAATCACCCCTTTGTTACAGGTTTACTATTGAAATATTTAGAGGTGCTTCTTAATTGGATAAACACGAGATTGGTAACTCCATTTGTTTTCAATATGAATTGAAATCTATTATGTACCTTATTGATTTTCTTGTAACATTGTGTTTTGGCAACCAAGTATTTGAAAGCAATGCAATGAGACCATTAAATCATTGTTCGAAGTTGTAGTTTAGTTTGAAATTCATTATGATTGTAGTTAGTTATTTGTAGAACCATTTTCCAATGTGCTCACAATTGAATGATTTCTTGAGTTTGATTAAAGAAGTTTAAGGATAGGATAGTTTCTTATTTTGTAGTCTCTTAGATCTGAAGCATGTCAATTAAAATCTTGGTTTAGTTAGTTTTTTTGAAGAAATTGCAAAGTGGTGAAAGAGGTTAGTTTGAATGCTTATTTGATTTTTTTTATGCATCCCGGGAATTAGATTAGTTTAAGTCTTGTTTTTTCATTGCCTTAGTTTAAGATCATTTGAATGAGAGTGAATTTTATTGGGATGAAGATTTAGCAATAGTTTAGTATCATTTTAAATTAATCTTGATTGGTTTAAAATTATTTTATTTAGATTAAATTGATCTTAGTATTTAGATTGAGGTTTTTATTTAGATTAAAATAATTTCAATGCTAATTTGTATTGCTTGGTTTATGATTAAATAGCCTTGTGTGCATTCCAGAGACCAATTATCTAAGTTTTCTTGGCATGACCAAGGATGACATTCAGAGAGTTCCAAAAGAAGAAATGAGCCAATAACACTAGGATTACATTGAGGATTGGTTCCTGATCATAATCCAAAAAAATTACCACTCTCATCTTCAAATACTCTTGGTATCATATCAATCGAAGCAACTGGTTTCTCATACTGTAGTATGTGTTGAAGTTTATTCTTTCAAATTGAGTGTGAGTATATTTAGCATATTGTTACGAACATGGTTGCATTAGAAGTACTCCTACACTTGAGGGAGACCTTCCTCTCTCTATGTTAGGGTAGGGTAGAAATTAATAAAATTGTTGTTACAACATCATTCTTGAAATTTCAATTCCTAAGGCATAACCATTGAAATTTTTTTCATTATGCACTCTTTTGGTAACACTTGTCAAAAGAAATTCACTCTTAATGCCTCATATTTTATAAAGTGACTCTGATTATTGGCCAAAATTATTCATTGGGTCAATTAGGGGAATTGTTATTTTTATACTTTCCATTCATAAGCTTAACATACTGTTAACCAAGAAAAATTTTCAAGTTTATCTTTGAAGGTATTGATGAAAAGCATCCTATGGTGGACCACTCCTATAAAACCATCATGAGCTCTCATAAGAACCCTAGCATGACCTATAAGAGGAATTGTTCGGTCATTATCTGAGTTATTTTCTTTTCTTGAGTGTTTAGGGTAGAAGGATCAACCAATACAGATTAGTAATTAAAAACCTCTAATGCCATCTTGTGCTCTTAAGGAGTAGATCTGTCTCCCCACTTATTAAGTAACCTCTAAGGTTAATCATAATCTGAGTCTACAAAAATATTTAGAGGAGGATAGGAGGTCTTGTAATGAGTCGACCTACCACGATCATGAGACCTAACATACATGAAATTACTGCTCCTAGTCACCAAGCTAGAGTAATGGCTTTCGGCCCCAAAATCTGGAAGGCGGGAGGTCTCATCACGAGCTGGCCTATTCATCCATGTTGCTTCTTGTGAGTGGCACTGCCATCATCTGGTTACCAAGCCAGGACAGTGGTATTTATCTAAAAGTCAAATAAGCTAACTCTTAATCTATATCTAGTAAGTGGGACATGGACATTTCGTTAGGTTAAAATGCATCCCTGTCGAGGCTATAAATGCCTGCTGGCAGCAGGGCCATGCCTGTGGTATCAAAGTTAATTTTACACTATGATTTACTTGGTCATTTTTTCCTTTTCCTCAACTCATTATCATATCTCTCTGAGAATGGCTTTAATATCCTTCAGTAGTGTGCTTTGGAGTTCTATCTTCAGAAATAATTTGGTTTTGAAGGATGTGAGACCCTTAGTGGAGGTGATTCACTTTGCTTGAATAAGGGAAGCTTTAACTATATGCTTGGGTAACGGTAAGACAATCATCCACAGAAGGTATCATTTTGTAATATTTATTTTTCCCTACTTTCAATCCACTTTAAGGCCTTCGTTTTTAAATAAAGTCACTTTTACTTGTACTAATGAGGCTATTGAAAGTGAAGACCTCCTGCTTTGGATTACTGTGAGTGGAATAATAAAAACTCAATCTTAACTATGATCCTTGGTCACTACTTTTCTTATCTTACTAATGCAAAGGAAGATGACTGTCAAATCAGAGAACTTACATGCTCTCACAATTCACCCTATGGATTTAAGTCAATGAAACATGACTTTAATATAGAAACCTAGCCCTTCAATATTTGGTCTTTGTTAGATTTTTTTCTTGCATGAGGACATGCAAGATGATAGGCATGAGGGGGGAGAGATGTTAGGAAAAAATTATGAGAATTGTCAAGTTTGATTCATATTTTCACCCTATGCTTACTCATGGTTTTCATTATCATTGTTGGGCTAGTATCTTAAACTTGGAGCATGATCAGGTAATTGTTCATTATTTACCCTATTTCCTTTATTTCTGTAAGATTTGCATGAAAAGAAGATTATTGATGATGGTGCTTTTGTTATTTTAGGAAGCCGTATGAAAAATACACATGTATCGACATTTTCGGGATAATGTGGATATTGAGACCTTTTTTCTTATTCAACAGATCATATCACCAGTCACATCATCTCGAGCCATTCCATCATTTACTTCATCTTGTGGCACCAAGGACATCAACAACGAGGGTAAAACATGAGGTAGAGGTGGGTTAAGATTCTTTAATTTATTAGAGATTTAAGAAAGCTTTGATGATTAACCACCACATATCTGTATATCTGGTTTTCCATATACCCTCCATTTGCATGCTAATATAGGTCAGAATCATATTGTTTCATGTAAACAAAATAAGTAACTATAATTCCTTCCCCTCCTATATTCACACATATTGTCAATTGAATCCAATAGAGGATGAATTCATTTTTGCCTTTCATGAAGGAACCATCCATAAGCATTGGCCCCACGGAAATAGAGCATGCAAGCATATGTCTTCCCATCTCCATCACCGCCTCATCTCATCTACCATTTCCATTGTCACCTATCATCATATTCATCATTTTCCTCCTAACATATCTATTGTTTTTCCTTGATTTGTATCGCCCTTAAAATCAAATCTATGACAATCAAATCTTCGTACAGTGTTGCTCCACAAGAGCTAACCCTACCTAAAGCTATGATGCCATAAAAACCTAGATATGAATAAAGTCTTTGTTTGCATGAGGATATGCAAAACCTCAGGTATGGGAGGATTTTGGGCCTCATATATTCCCATGTTTTCATCCTGAAATATCATTGTTTATACCCTAAAACCTTAGGTTTTTAGCCCATTCTGTATCCTAATTCCATCACTCGCCACCAAATACTCTCTATGGCTTATTATCATCAATTTTCTTTACTTCTCTATGACTAAAGATGATTATTTCATGTTTTACTGATAACGGTTTTGTTGAAGTACATTTATCACAGGGTTCCATCGTTGAAATCCCTCACAAACTAGTTAAGTATGGGAATGCCTAATTTAGGGCTTTGGTACTTTCGGCGCACTTCCAAGGAAAACAAAGGCATTTTATGGTCCAAAATAATATCTTATTACCTTCACATGCATTTTATTTCACCTAGGTCACACATGTGGGTCCCTAGGAGTTGAATAACAAATCTGCTCAAAATGTGCAAGTTTCCAAATTACCATGTTTGACCTCGATGTGTGTGTAGCTGGAGGTGAATCTATAAAATATAATCAAATGAGTTTGTTAAAAATATAACCAATTATGTATATCCAAAACGGTTTCTCTAGATTCAAATATTTCTAAAAGTTATACGTGGGCCTTGGAGGCAATTGTGTAAAAAATCATTGTTTTTTCAGAGTTCTAGAACATTGCGAAAAAGGCCAAACAGCCAACTTTGGGCATGATTTACTAGGATCTGGATTCGAATGAGACAAATCCAAGAGAGGTGTTTGTTGTAAACATAAAAAATTAGTCTCCCTCCGAACAGTTTTCCAAAATTCCTCATGGTTAGGAAGATATAGTAATGTCTTTAGGTCAGTTTGTTAAAATTGTTCAATTTTCCAGATTTGAGGAAAATGAATAATTCGCCTTGTGGATCTTATAAATGGCTCAGCCATGGTTTGTGTTCTAAGCTTGGGAAGTTTTTGAGGGAGGACGATGAAAATGTGTGAACATGAGACAAAATATTGAAGGAATGTATGTAAGTGAATTTATGATTTGAATCTTAATACAATTTGACTTTGCCATGAATTCTTTGTAAATGTTATGGCTTTTTTTAATATTTAGACATTGATTTAGTTTAGACTTGATCCAGGAGTGGCAAGGATCCACCATTGCCTGGAAGGAATTTTTTTAAACATCATAGTTTGATTTAGATCTAGGTGCATGGATTTGATTTTGAAAGCAATTGTTAATTAGATCTCATAATTTTGATTGTGTACTTAAGACTGTAACTCGTTTGTTTTCTTAAAATTAAATAGACATATCATTTTCAACTCGTTGCAAGCTAATGAATGGCGTTGATCAATGATTTTATTGTATGAATAGCCCCTTTTTTACAGGTTTACGATTGAAATATTTAGAGGTGCTTCTTAATTGGATAAACAAGAGATTGATAAATCCATTTGTTTTAAATATGAATTGAAATCTATTATGTACCTTATTGATTTTCTTGTAACATTGTGTTTTGGCAACCAAGTAATTGAAAGCAATGCAATGAGACCATTAAATCATTGTTTGAAGTTGTAGTTTAGTTTGAAATTCATTATGATTGTAGTTATTTATTGGTAGAACCATTCGCCAATGTGCTCATGTTTGAATGATTTCTTGAGTTTGATTAAAGATGTTTAAGGATAGGATAGTTTCTTATTTTGTAGTCTCTTAGATCTGAAGCATGTCAATTAAAATCTTGGTTTACTTAGTTTCTTTTGAAGCAATTGCAAAGTGGTGACAGAGGTTAGTTTGAATGCTTATTTGATTTGTTTTATGCATCTCGAGAATTAGATTAGTTGAAGTCTTGTTTGTTCATTTCCCTAGTTTAAGATCATTTGAATGAGAGTGAATTTTATTGGGATTAATATTTAGCATAAGTTTGGTATCATTTTAAATTAATCTTGATTGGTTTAAGATTATTGTATTTAGATTAAATAGATCTTAGTATTTAGATTGAGATTTTCATTTAGATTAAAATCATTTCAATGGTAATTTGTATTACTTAGTTTATGATTAATTAGAGTTAATTTCGTTTGCACAGTGATTATAATTTCTTATATTTTTAAGCATGTTTTCCTTAATTTATTAGCTTCAATTAGAAATAACAATTTTTTACTAAAACAACAAGTTGATTCCTACTATAGTCTAGGTTAGAT
Source organism: Pinus albicaulis (assembly GCA_034641835.2). Classification (NCBI taxonomy): domain Eukaryota; kingdom Viridiplantae; phylum Streptophyta; class Pinopsida; order Pinales; family Pinaceae; genus Pinus; species Pinus albicaulis. The sequence continues at coordinate 913,733,903 of CM076569.1, forward strand.
GCTCTGATCCTGTGTTCCCTGCGCTTGTACCTCGAAGCTTATGAACCCTTGATTGTTAATTTAATGTTGGAAATTATAGCAATATATTTCCCCAACAGTGTCCCCTGGGACACATCCCTGTAGAATAGTGGTTTTTTCATTCATTTAGTGGCATTTCTGAGACATCATTGCTCATTTGTTTATGAATACAAATTTTATCATATAATGCTATGTTGAATGGTAAGCATGTGTCAAATCCCTAAAACAAGAGGAGCTGCTTCAGATAGAATCAAGGCCAAGGCCTAAAAATTGGGGGTAAACTTTCATAGTTGCAATATAGGCATGTAGACAATAGCACAATGGAAATTCATTATAATACAGAGACCTTACAAAACCATATTTTATTGATGATCAAAGTGGCTTTGGTATTTCACTTGCACTAAGCATATCATATATTGTCATCTATCGGTAAGGTACATCTATAAGACCTCATTTACAGATACTTCCAAAAGTGTGCCTTGGAAATATTACTTTTATTTTAACAATCAAAGAACTTCTATAACAATTATTGTTGACTAGTGCAAAAGCATAGCTATGAAATAATGGAAAGGTGTTGTGGGATATATCTAACATGTAGAAATCAAGAACTGAATAAGTAGGAAGTGATGTTAGCCCAAATCATGGTGTAAACTAACAATTATTAAACTTTTTCCACTGCATACCGTCACACTAGTATGTTTGTAGCAAAAAATTGGTACTGCTGAAGTTATAACTACAGCAATGTAAAAGAAAATATCCACAGTGAAAAATTTTCAGTTTGAACCATAGATATGAACATAAAACACATTTTGGATAATAAGTACATACTTTTTCAAATGCTGAGCAAAATTTTAGAAACTGCAATGCTAATCCAACATCATTTGACGAAAATTTTGTCTGCAATCAACTGCATTGGCTTCCTCAAGGAAAAATTATTTCAACCATCTCTTTCCTGTCTTTGCATTTCTTCTTCTTCAACAACCTCTAACTGTAAATCAAATACAAAAATAGACTGATAATTGATCCCCTTGATAACATCTTTCTTTATAGGTTTGTCTATATTGTCTTATTTTCTTTTCTTTTTTTGCTTCACATCAACCTTTAGAACATGTTCGCTTTCTGTTGGCATCATATTTCCAACTTTAAAATTAATTTAAAAGGAATAAATTTTGTTTGATTTTGGGTTTATTTTAGCCCCTTTTTTCCCCTCGAGAGGCCATGTGCTTTCATGAATAGCAAGAAAATTTTGTGCGTCTTTACTTGCAGTCACATCCTTATCTTCAACATTATCGTTTTCATTTTTTTAAATGCAAGGGGATTCTGTTGTATTTGACTTTGCCTCTTTGGAGAAATGGCCTTTTTTCCTCTTAACATTTTATATCATCAATATAGAAACCCAAGGATTCGATCTCCTGCATTGACATAAACTAGAAAGCATGCATAGAACATCAAGAAAAAGCAATTCCACTGCAGAAATGAGACATCTTACAAGAAAATCAAAATTGATGAATATGTGGGTGATCCAGGTGGAATAATCAAGTACAGGTACAAGTGGCCTGAGTAAAAGGCTCAAAAATAAAAGTGTTCGGATTGCTCTCGAACCAGGTTGAAGTTGTAGATCTCGAAATTCTGAATCCAACGGCGCAGACGGCACTCAATTCCGAGTCCGAATGAAGGAGTTAGGAGCGGTCAAAGTTTTGGGTTGACTTGGTGACTAGGCAGCCTTAAAGAGGACACAAATTGGACTTTTTCCGGCCACCGGATTCCGGCAAGCTCAGGCCAGATTCCGGGCGAAATTGTTGCATGTTTAAAATGCCTCCTTCGGTCCAAAACCGAATTTTTCAAAAGGCATGGGTTGTTTTTAATAACAAAAATTATTTTAAAAAAAGGGGTGGCAGGCCACCACCCCCGCCACCCCCGGCATATCATATGGCACCATACATTAAATGGGCCGGCGGGAATCGAACCCGCCCGGCCACGTGGGCCGGCCCGCTCCACGGGCGGCCCAACACACAACTTAAAACACACAACCACCATATTTAACCAACGGCCCATCCATATACGTATTGGTTGAACGAATTTAAAAAAATGGTGGAGGTGGTTGGGGGCGGGCCGCCCAATGCGGGTCCGGCCCCCCCATAAAACAATATGATATTGTTTTTAAAACAAAACGCGCCTTTTTTAAAAGAGAAACGCGTGCTATGTTGGGAGGGGCGGGATTTGACCCCCCGACCTCTCCTCAACGATTACTAAATCTTACCACTGCGCCCAACTGTTACTTGGGTAATTCCGCCCAGATTTTTCTACATAAACTCAGACTTTTACAGTGCGCTGGGGCATGGAGGAGCAGAGTGCGCGCACGGAGTTCAAGAGTTAATATTTTTTTAATTGCAGGTGCAGCGGAACCATGAGCCCAGAAAGAGGCAGGCGGAACCCTGATTGAGGCTCAATTTTCAGGAGGGCAAAATTTCGACTTTGTCCAAATGGGACAAATTTTATGTCGTTTCAGCACTACTCAGCGCCACGAGTCTGATGGCGTACTCAGTTTCTGCATCTGAGTTTTTGATTTTCCAGCCACTTTTGGAAGTGGACTATGCCGGTGTCGGATTTGCACATGTGAGCAGTCGTTTTCCACTTTCTCGACGCCACAAGATTGATGGTGTTTTCAGATTCTGCCACAGAGCTGCTCAGCCTTCAGCAAATGGCAGCATGAGGTATATGATGTGTATTCCATGTACTTCTTCATTTATTTCTCGTTGAGATGCATTATGTCTTGCAGATCCCGGTTGATACATGAGTTGTGGGATCTTGCTTTGTGTTGTTATTGATGTACTTTTCAGCTATGGATTTGTGTCATGTATGAGTCCCTTTCATGCCACATTGGCAGGATGCTCTTTTTCATATGTGTATTGTTGAGATCCCTTGTTTTCCAGGATTGGCGGGATACTCTCATTTGCTACATGTCAGCTATGGTCATACTGATAGGAGTCTTTCTTTATGTATGAGAGTTCTGCAGTAGAACATCTCTTAAAGAAGTCAAGCCACTCCTGCGTGAGGGCAATTTTTCCTTGTATGTCATAGTGAAACACATCCATGTACATCTCTTCTTACAACACATAATGCAGCGGCCTACACCATCTTGACACCGAGGCCCGGAGATGTAGTCCCTCCTGGACGAACTCCGTCATCAAACAACGTGTTCTCATGATTGTTGATCTTGTTCATTTATGTTCCTCTTATTTACAGCTACAGTTGTTCATTTAAGTTCTTTAACGTCTTTAAGTAAATGCAATTCTATTTATCAGCCGAATTAAAAGGTCTTGGTTAAGGGTATCAAGATTTTACCCTGGATCAAGTGGTATCGGAGCAGGTATTCTTGTTGATTGGATTGCAGGGCGTGAACATTGAACGTTTGCTGAGTTGAGCCATGGAAAGTGTCAAGGACATGTATGAAACCATGCTCAGGGTGTCCGAGAAAGCGGACATACTATACGAGGCTTACGAAAAACAAGCAGCAGAGAACGAAGAATTGAAGACCCTCCTACACAAAGAGGAGGAGGAAAAACAACAGTTGCAGCTTCAGTTGCAAACCACAACAGAAGAGTTGGAAGATTGGAAGCACAACAATGAAATTCTGCAAGCAGATCATGATGCCTTGAAGGCATTCCTACATGAAGAGAAGGAAGAGAAGCAGCAGTTGCAGCTTCAGTTGCAAGCCACGACAGAGGCGTGGGAAGATTTGAAACGCAACAACGAAACTCTTCAGAGAGATCATGATGCCTTAAAAGCATCCCTACAGAAAGAGAAGGAGGAGATGCAGCAGATGCAGCTTCAGCTACAAGCCGTGTCAGAGGCGGTGACAGAAGTGAAGCGCGACGAAGGCTTACAACAGCTTTCTTCATCTGTTTCGCCATCAACACCTAAGGTAAACAGTGTTGATTTTTCTTCGGTTTCTTCACATGATGTCATTTCAGTTGGAAGTGTGGAGATACCAATCACAGGTACCGGCATGAGGCTCCTCACTAAAATGGGGTAGAGAGGAGGAGGACTTGGCATTCGTGGCCAAGGCATCACCGAACCATTGGAGGTTGTGCAACGACCTCGTTATGCAGGTTTGGGGTACAATGGTGAAGGATGTTCGAAGGACATCAAGGGCAAACAGATACTGATGAACTCTCCAAGGAAGAGGAATGATAGGGACACTTCGCCATCGTTCCATGGCAGTGAACGTTGCAGTGGAGGAACTGAGGCGAGCTCCCATCATCATGATCGCACCGGAGACCACCCGAGAAGGTATACTAAGTCTCATTATTCCAGAGTACATTTTGATTACAAGAATGTCGATAACCATGGTCGTAAAATATGGCATCGTAAAACTTGTTATTTTTGTGGTTTAAATAACCATGTGATTTCTAAGTGCTGGAAGAGGATGGCAGCACAAAGAAGGAAGAGGCACGAAAAGCCTTCTCCCCAACAGGAAAAGAAATCAGTTAAGCAGGTTTGGAGGAAAAGGAACTTTTGCACCCATTGCGACCGAAGTGGCCACCAAAGAGCCACATGCTGGAAAATTCATCCAGAGCAGCGCCGTAAAGCCAAAGAGCCCGTGCATACACCAGTCGAAAGAGCTGATCGACAAGCAAGTTCGCCACAGGGAAATGATCCACTCGTTTTAATAAATGAGCAGTGGTTCTTCTAGATTGTTTTTTCTAGAGATGTTAAGCTTGTCATGGCCATTCTTGTAAGTCATTTGTCGCATTTTTATTATGAAAGTGATGATGTGTTTCCATCACTCGTTTAAGCGACATGACATTTTTCTTTTTGGCCTTGTTTTATAAGTCGTGTGTTGGATCTCTTTCATGTAAAAGTGATGATGTGTGACATCACTTTGAGATGCGACGTTTATGTTTTGGTCATGTTGTATGAGTCGTCTGATGCATTTCTTTCATGTAAAAGTGATGAGGAGTTTTGCCATCACTTCGAAATGCGACGATGAGGTCTAGTCTTGTAATTTTGTTGATGTATGATTTCCATTTTGTTGTAAACTTGACCACTGAGTGCATGTTATAAACTCGTGGCAAGTATGGAAATATCTGGGTCATTGTTGGTCACATTGAGAATGTAATGTCCATGGCAACTTTAGGCAGGTGTTGGCATTCCAATTCCGAAGGACAGAAGTGAAGGAGTCTTTAAGGGATGCGCCTTTTCAGACATTTGCATTTCAGCAGCTGCAGGTGTTGGCTTTGCATCTTCATTCCGAAGTACACCAGGTGAAGGAGTCATGTGGGGATGCGCCTTTCAACGACAGTTGCAGACAGTTGATGATAGGTAAAGCTTAATGCTTTTGGAGGACCAAAAGCTCCTCAGTGGGGAGGATTGATCCAGGTGGACTAAGCAGGTACAGGTACAAGTGGCCTAAGTAAAAGGCTCAAAAATAAAAGTGTTCGGATTGCTCTCGAACCAGGTTGAAGTTGTAGATCTCGAAATTCTGAATCCAACGGCGCAGACGGCACTCAATTCCGAGTCCGTATGAAGGAGTTAGGAGCGGTCAAAGTTCCAGGTTGACTTGGTGATGTGGCAGCCTTAAAGAGGACGCAATTTGGACCAAATCCGGCCATCGGATTCCGGCAAGCGCAGGCTAGATTCCGGGCAAAATTGTCGCCTGTTTAAATCGCCTCCTTCGGCCCAAAACCGAATTTTCGAAAATGGCCAATTCGTTTTATTAAACAAAAATTATTTAAAAAAAGGGTGGCAGGCCACCACCCCCGCCACCCCCGGCATATCATATGGCACACCATACATTAAATGGGCCGGCGGGAATCGAACCCGCCCGGCCACGTGGGCTCCGGCCCGCTCCGCGACATTAACCACCACAACAAAACATTCCGGTCAACATACAAACAACCACCACATTTAAACAAATAGCCATAACATTCAAAATATATATATATTCCAAGTATGGCGGAGGTGGTTGGGGGCGGAGAGACCGCCCAATGCAGGTCAGCCCCCCATAAAACAATATTATATTATTTTTAACAAAACTCATGCCATGTTGGGAGGGGCGGGATTTGACCCCCCGACCTCTCCTCAACTAATTCTAAATTTTTACCAATGCACCAAACTGTCGGACTTGGTAAATTCCGCCCACGAGTTGTTATATAAACTCGTCTTTTACCAGTGCGCCCAAGCATGGAGGAGCAGAGCGCGCGCACGCAGTTCGAGGAGTTTTAATATTTTTTTAATGCAGGCATGTGGAACCATGAGCCTAGAAAGAGGCAGGCGGAACCCTGATTGAAGCTCAATTTTCCGGAGGGCAAAATTTCGACTTTGTCCAAATGGGACAAATTATATGTCGTTTCAGCACTACTCAGCGCCACGAGTCTGATGGCGTGCTCAGTTTCTGCATCTGAGTTTTTGATTTTCCAGCCACTTTTGGAAGTGGACTATGCCGGTGTCGGATTTTTGCATGTGAGCAGTCGTTTTCCACTTTCTCGACGCCACAAGATTGATGGTGCTTTCAGATTCTGCCGCAGAGCTGCTCAGCCTTCAGCAAATGGCAGCATGAGGTATATGAGGTGATTTCCATGTACTTCTTTCTTTATTTCTCGTTGAGATGCATTATGTCTTGCAGATCCCGGTTGATATATGAGTTGAGGGATCTTGCTTTGTGTTGTTATTGATGTACTTTTCAGCTATGGATTTGTGTCATGTATGAGCCCCTTTTATGCCACATTGGCGGGATGCTCCTTTTCATATGTGTATTGTTGAGATCCCTTGTTTGCCAGGATTGGCGGGATACTCTGATTTGTTACATGTCAGCTATGGTCATACTGATAGGAGTCTTTCTTTATGTATGAGAGTTCTGCAGTAGAACATCTCTTAAAGAAGTCAAGCCACTCCTGCGTGAGGGCAATTTTTCCTTGTATGTCATAGTGAAACACATCCATGTACATCTTCTTCTCACAACACATAATGCAGCGGCCTACACCATCTTGACACCGAGGCCCGGAGATGTAGTCCCTCCTGGACGAACTCCGTCATCAAACAACGTGTTCTTATGATTGCTGATCTTGTTCATTTATGTTCCTCTTATTTACAGCTACAGTTGTTCATTTAAGTTCTTTAACGTCTTTAAGTAAATGCAATTCTATTTATCAGCCGAATTAAAAGGTCTTGGTTAAAGGGTATCAAGATTTTACCCTGGATCGGATTTTTAAGCTAGTCCACCTTGTAATGAAACGTCTAAGAGTATTGTCATACATATCAATTTCCAGAAAACATGTGAGCTGAGATGAAATACAAGATAAGGGACTATGTTACAAACAGTTACTATGGTTGGTTTTCTTGGGGTGATTTCAAAGCAGAACCATTTTTCAAAAGAAAGATACAGAGCACTGATAATATAAATGGACATATAAAGAAATTCACTTCAATGTGGAAATGAAAATAATTAGGTCATGGGAAGTTAGATCCAAAAGAAGCAACATCTTACCTAATGATGTAAAGATCCGCTTGGGAAAGAGGCTTCGACTGCCACTCCCTATCTCTCTATTTAAATTTGAGAACTGCTTCAAATTCTAGCACTTGATTCATAAATTATGATATATAAAAAAAAATCTCAACATCCAGAGATTCTTAACTCTTAGACTATAAAACAAAAACAACATCAATTACACAAGAGTTTCTATAGATATATTTGCATTGGTCTATAATATCATTATCGAGAGAAACTTCTCTCTCGAGCTATAAAAACTCCAAAAAGCAGAACCCTGAAAATAAAAGTGCCTTCATGGCCCCCTTATATTGCAGCAATCTCTACCCGTAGCGTGGATCTCCCACCTCCCTTAAGTGTTGCATGGATCCTCCTCTACGTTGTGCTATTTTTTGTTGGAACCCCTTCTCCTACCTTTTTAAATGTCTTCCAAAATCCCCATTTTTTTTATTTGAGCTCGGTTCCTACTATCCTTGTTTCTACCAAAGAGGATTCAGTTGGATGTTTTTCATGCCGAAGTAAAATCACAACACACCTACCAGTCTCATATGTATCAAATATGGCCACCTAGTGGATTTGCAACAACTTGCAAACCATGTCATCCTCCTTCCACATTTTTTTTGTAGAGTGAACTATTTTCCTTTGACGATCAAATGCATACATGCCTTCTGGACAATAGGTAAAAATATCTACTCTTTGATTAGGTTTCTTAAGTGTAATTTTGTTGGATATTTTCATTTCCAAAGATGCAGGTAACAACTTCAAAAAATACCTGCAATGGACGTGATAAAAGTGAATCAATAAAAAAAATAGAAAGATCTAATACAAAATCCTGATATCTAATAAAAATTAAAAATTATTTCTCAAGCATAGGATACATTAATGTATTAGATTTTACTTGAGAAATGACCCCATGGCCAGTCCTGCTATCTTCGTCTATGGGGTGATTGCGTAAATCCTTGCCATTAACTGCCAGCTCTTTACTCTCATCACTCAATTTGTTTCAATTTATCAAATGAGAGTAACTAGTGGCAAGAGCTTCCACGATAAGTACACACAGGGCCGCAAACATGGCTACAAGACTAGGGTAGGCATAGGTAGCTGGAGAAGAGTCTATTCGAGAGGCAGAGTATGTTCCAGTCCCAGGTGAAGAAGATCTAATTTACCCAGTTCTAGTCCTAGTTCGCGATCGATATCGAAAGCCAACGGATACCTACTTGGGGAGGATTATTACACCATCCTAGCCCTATTTACGTCACTAAACAAAGGGGGTAAGGTATGAAGGCATCCGGCCACCTCAATCCAACTGGCCTCTCACTTCGGTGTTGGGTGATGGTCAAACTGTTGGTAAGGAATCCACCGCATAAAATGTAACTGCAGGTGCAAGACTCAATAAACTAAAACCGGAATTGCTTAAACTTGAAATCCAACTAGCTCTGTCGCTATTCGATCTGAGGCTAGCTCTGAAGCATATAAATAAAGGGGCTATGTTTTGTTATTATTCTTTTCCACATAATAATGGAAATGTGCCCATATACATCCATGAGGAAACTGCCAAGATTGTTTGTCACAAGTGTGGAGGGCTTCCTCTTGCCATCAAAGCAGTAGCAAGGGCGATGGCAGTCATTACTGATGCAAATGAGTGGAAATTTGCAGTTCGAAGGTTGCTAAATGCCAACAGCAAAGACAAAAAATTTGTGTATGATCACCTAAGGTTGAGTTACGATACTCTTGGAAGCTATGACGTTCATCTCTAATTGGGATTTCTATATCTAGTTGAGGCATCCTTAGAATACCAAGTTATTTCGGTGGAAAGCCATGTTATTTTTTTGTGGATGGGAGAAGGTTTCCTTAAAAACAAGCTGCAGCATGCCGGTGTCCATGACCCTTTTGAGACGGGAATAAGGTACGCCAACTTTTTAGCGAACAATTGGTTATTTAAAAGGTGCTTACACATGGTAAAAAAGGTCCACATGTCGATATATGATTGGAAATGGAGCTACAGGTTCTAGAACTAGATAATATGGATATGCATCTCAATTTGTCTCTGCGCCTGGTGAAAATAAGGATGCATTTACATACGTTTAAGGTTAACGTTCTTGTTTCTCCTGTCTTTGACTAGTTTTCATGAGAATCCTGGATCTTAAGCTTATAATGGCGGGTGTGAGTGTCCTTCTCGGTCCCCTATCTGAATCGAATGGGAAATTGTGACAAGATGAGATTTCAGTAGGAGGAGATTTAAAGGTGCAATCCCAAATTTGTAGTTGAAACCGTTAGCATCTGATTGATTGTGTTAAGCCCAATTTTTGGATTCTTGTTGATGCTAGAAGGCTCTTTCCAAAAGCCAGCACACAATGCATCATTCGATGAAGAAATTATGTCCGCCCATGTGTGCCATTCACTTTGATTTGGATCATATTGTGGGGAAATTCTACTAGCATCAATATTCTCAAGGGTTTGGCTGCATTCTAAACCATTCTAAGGAAAGCTAAGAAAATCATGGAATAGATCCATGTTGGCAACTTGATGCATGTGTTGTCCTTGATGGCAACCTACTTGATGAAATTGTCCTTGATGGAAATTGATTTGATGAGTTGTCTTTGGATAGCAACCTATTTGTTAATGATGTAAATATGATGTATCTAAAGAGCAGTTCAGATGTAATGGAGAAAGAAATTCACAGCAAGTGACGGAGTGACGGGAATTCCTGTGGGGTGCCAGAATAATGTTGAAAAAGGTATGTCACAAAGCATACGCCGGTTTGTTAAGGAAAAGTCGTGTATGTACGCGGAAATGTACGTGACAAGTAGCGTATGCCCATTTGCACTCTAATTTAGAAAACTAGGGGACATTACCATGGTATTGGCCCAAAGTATTGAGCGCTTGATTATCTATTTGATCTCGTCCAGGAATACCATTAGTGGTTAAAGTGGTTTTGACTCATGGTATTGATAAAGGCCAAATCTATTTAAGGAGAAGAAAATCATAGTGCAAGGGTGTGAATGTGTTTGGGCTTTAATGAATACTTCACTCTGATGTATATCTGCATGGTTGAACTCTGTTCTTATTTGATAGATCTGAATCTATGATGTACCTATGAATATGATGAAGGTTCAAGATCTCTAGATCTAGAAATGGTGAATCTCTAGGATGATCTGAAAGGAAGTGATGAAGACCTGGCGCAAATCTGTTGAAGAAAGTGAAGAAATCTGGGTAAGTTCATAGATCTGGTCTATTCTGCAAAGTTTATATTTTATAGACCTATACGCAGGTTCGTTTCTTGAAAAGCATGTGTATACGCGAATCTGATTAAATAAAAGCGCGTATGGGTAGTTAGGGTTTTTTTGATAAAATGCACAAATGTATACGCGGGTTCGTTTCATGAAAAGCGTGTGTATACATAGGTCTGATTTAATAAAAGCACGTATGGTATCTAAACTAATGGTTGCTCAAGGTTGAATATGTTTCTGCATATCTATTAGAGTACGAGTTATTTACGTATTACGAGAATGTTGATCCTCAACGTGCATTTTATTGAGCAAAGGATTTGGTTGTTGATGATAAGTTAAGGGGTTGTGTTAAAGGAAATTTAAATATTTTGATCGATTGTGAAAATTGATGAAACGTGGTCAAATTGGTAGTCTTTGAGGTCGAAGCATTTAGTGAGGGTTGTAGCTCCCTTCCGGTGGTAGGTGGTGAGATCGAGGGGTAGGAGCTCCCTTCCAGGGAGAGGCTGGAGGCTAGTAAACGAGAGCGGGGGGTTGTGGCTCCCTTCCGGGAGAGGTGGGTAAACGAGTAAATGAGAGAAAGGTTGTAGCCTTACGCGAGGTGGATGCCTACATGCGTGTAGTGCACGGTACAATGGTGTAAGAAGTTTTCCTTTATATAATATATATTGAGGGCGAGACAACGGCGGCGGTGGTTTTCTCCCATATTGGGTTTCCACCTTAATTTACGGTGTTCATGTGTGTTGCTTATGTGTGGTGATTTATTCTGTTCTTACTGCACCTGCTTACTGCTTACTAAACATCTGATGAATGAATGATGCAATGATCTAAGTTAAGAATTAAATGCATAATTAGATCTCTGAGCATACGCGAGTTTACTTAAGGATATCTGTGTGTATACACGAGTTGTGTTCATTAAAGTAGCGTATGGGTTTAAAAGCACGAAAAAGTTAAAAAGTTTTCAGGCAGCACTAAATACTGATTCACCCCCCCTCTCAGTATTTTTCCCAGCAATTGGTATCAGAGCAGGTCCTTCTGAAAAAGCTTAGCCGCTAGAAGGAAGATCAAGCAAGATGAGAAATCAAGATGGAACAACATCTATCAAGCCTCCGCTCTTTAACGGAAGCAATTTAATCTTCTGGAAAATAAGGATGAGATCCTATCTTCAGTCTATGGGAGCAGATATATGGGCCATTGTTGAACAAGGATATCAATATCCAGCTGCAATACCAACAGATCCGACTGAAAAGAAGAATTATGAAATAAATGCAAAGGCAGTCAATGCTCTAACAGGAAGTCTAACTGAATCAGAATTTGTCAAATTTATGCAGCTGAATACAGCAAAGGAGATATGGGACAAAATCATTCTAAGTTATGAAGGTGATGCAAAGGTAAAAAGTGCAAAACTTCAAACTCTCATAATTGAATATGAAAATTTAAAGATGCATAGTGATGAGAATATTGCCAGTTTCTTTTTACGTCTTGATGATGTTGTAAATCGTATGAGAAATCTGGGAGAAACAATAACCGAATCTACTTTGGTTGAGAAAATTTTAAGATCGCTAACGACAAAATTTGAGTCAAAAGTTTCTACCTTTGAAGAAAAACAGGATCTTCAAAATCTTACTGTGGTGCAACTTCATGGCATACTAACTGCATATGAAATGAGAAGAGGAGGACCATCTGAAGTCAAAGATGTTGTCTTCAGAGCTTCTACAAAAGGGAAAGAAGTACAAGAAGAAGAAGGATCATGATATATCTCAGAAGAAGATGAGGTAAATTTTGTAAAGAAACTCCAACTTGGCACAGGACGGTTCAGAGGTAAGCTTCCTTTCAAATTTTTTGAGTGTGGAAGAGTTGGTCATTATGCTGCTAAGTGTCCTCATAAAGAAACACCTACAAAAGGGAAGGAAGTAGCAAGAAGGAATAAGAATCGGTTTAACACTAGAAAAAGTTACTATACTCATGAAGACAGTGATGGGTTATCTGATAGTGAGGAAGAATGTGAACAAGATCTTAGACTTCTCATGGCATTTGAATCTAGAGAAGAAAAGGATACTTTTGTGGATGCTCTATAGGACAATGATTTTCTTGAAGAAAACAATCAACTCAAAATACGCTTAGAAGAAAGTAAAATACTCTTAGAAGAAAGGAAAATAACCATAGAAACTCTGGAAAAGAAGTTTGAAGAAGCGAAGAAACACAATGAGAAATTAGAATGTGAAGTGGTAAGTCTAAGAAAAGAATTTGAGAAAGTAAAGACTCTGAATCTTAGATTTGCTAAAGGATCTGAAACCCTAGATGAGATTATCAAGGTACAATGTTCTCCTCTTATAAAGACAGGTCTTGGATATACCGGAGAATCTTCTCAGGCTTCAGCACCAAATTATCTAAAAGCAGCTACAGTTGGTTTACAACATTCTGCCACTCAACAAGGGAATAAAGAATCTCTACAGGTAAAGCATGATCCTCTCAATTCAAAGAACACTAACAGGAATATCTTTCAAAGAAACACCAATCAACAGGTAAATTCAAGTAGAAGATTTCATGATCACAGAAATTTCTTCTTCAATGGACAATGTTTCTCATGTCACAATTTTGGTCATAAATTTGTTCAATGTGTTGCATATAAAACCATCATGAAAAGAGAAGCAAGAAAGAAAAGGATTGATATTGAAACAAATAAGAATACCTATAACAAATTTTCTCCTCTTCAAAATGAAGTTGAATGTGCTTATTGCAATAACTTTGGCCATGAAGAATCTGAATGCAGGAGCAAAGTTCAGCCAAAAGAACATGTTCCTTCAAGCTCCAAAGTATGGAAAAAGAAGGAATTACAGGTTGAAAATTGTGGCATAGCATTATTTGCAGAAGGTGAAGAAAATCAATGGTACATTGATAGTGGGTGCTCAAGACACATGACAGGTGACAAAAACAAACTTCTTGCATATAGTGCTCTAGAAAAGGAAAAGAAGGTTACATTTGGAAATGATACTCCTGCGGTAATTAAGGGAAAAGGGTCTATGTTTCTAAAGGAGAAGGTGAAAGCTAATGATGTCATGTATGTGGATGGACTAAGGCATAACCTGTTAAGTGTAAGTCAAATGTGTGATCAAGGAACTGAAGTTGTCTTTAGTTCAAAAGAATGTGTGGTACGTGATCTTGATACAGGTAAAACAATTATCAAAGGAAAAAGAACTCCAAGCAACCTGTATGTATTGAAGAACTGCAAAGAACAATATTACTTGAGTAAATATTCAGAAAACTGGCTATGGCATAGAAGGTTGGGACATATGAGCTTCTCTCAGATCAACAAATCAAGCAGACTTAAAGCTGTCCGTGATCTTCCCAATATTACTCTACCCGAAAATATCATATGCAAGTCTTGCCAATTTGGTAAACAAACCAGAGTACAGTTTAATGCCAAGGAAGGATCATCAAGTAAGCCTCTTGAACTCATTCATACTGACATATGTGGACCTGTGAGGAAAAAGTCACCACATGGTGAAAAATACTATATCTTATTTATTGATGATTTCTCTAGAATGTGTTGGATTGGGTTGATTAAACACAAAGATGAAGCATTTGAGAAATTTCAGATCTTCAAAGCTCTAGTTGAAAATGAATTAGATCTAAAAATCAAGTGTCTTAGATCTGATCGAGGAGGAGAATATACATCAGATGAATTCCTTGAATTTTGTGAACAACATGGCATAAAAAGACAGTTTTCTGTAGCTGGCACTCCACAACAAAATGGCGTAGTAGAAAGAATGAATAGAACAGTTCAACAAATGGCTAGAGCTATGCTTGATGATTCTGGAACACCTGACACATTTTGGGGAGAAGCAGCACATACAACGGTAAACATTCTCAACAAGGCACATGTTCATGTAAATAGTGACAAAACTCCATATGAACTCTGGTATGGTAATTCTCCCTCTGTGAAGCATTTTAGAGTTTTTGGAAGTAAATACTTTATCAAAAATAATGATGAAAAACTTGGCAAGTTTGAACCTAGAGCAGATGAAGGAATACTTCTTGGTTACTCCTCTACGAGTAGAGCATATAAATGTTACAATAAAAGACTTCGGAAGATTGTTGAATGTATTGATGTTGTTATTGATGAGTCTCCTGCAGCCCCAAAAGAAGAAAAACAAACAACAAATGAAGATGATGGTGACATATGTCCTTCTACATCAAATAGCAATGATATAGATAGTGAACCCAATGAAGAACCTGAAGATGATTTATTTGAAAAATCTCCATCCAGATATGTTCAAAAGAATCATCCAGAATCTCAAATTTTGGGAGATAAGGGATCAGGTGTACAAACAAGAAGGACTCTTGTGGGATCTTCTAGTTATCTGGCATTTCTATCCACTATTGAACCACACAATATCAATCAAGCTAGCAAAGATGAATTTTGGATTCAAGCCATGAATAAAGAGCTTGATCAAATTGAAAAGAATCACACTTGGGAATTAGTACCAAGACCTCATGACAAAAATGTCATTGGAACTAAATGGATATTCAAAAACAAGTTAAATGAGAATGGGGAGGTTATAAGAAATAAAGCTAGACTTGTCTACAAGGGGTATGCTCAACAAGAAGGTATAGACTTTGAAGAAACTTTTGCTCCTGTAGCTAGACTTGAAGCCATAAGAATGTTTCTTGCTTTTTCAAGTTTTCAACAAATCAAAGTTTATCAAATGGATGTCAAATCTGCTTTTCTCAATGGTGATATAGAAGAAGAAGTGTATATAGAACAACCAGAATGATTCATTTTTGGAAATGATGAAAATCTTGTTTGTAAACTTAAAAAGGCTCTATATGGTCTCAAACAAGCTCCAAGGGCATGGTATTATCGTCTTGACAAATATCTTCATCAACAAGGATTTTCAAAGGGGTCTGCTGATAGCAACTTATACACAAAAACTGAAAATGACAAACTATTGATTGTGGTTATATATGTTGATGATATCATTTTTGGAAGTAATGAAGAATCTATGAGTCAGAAATTTGCTTCAGCTATGCAGCAAGAATTTGAAATGTCTTTACTTGGGGAACTAACATTCTTTCTTGGCTTGCAAGTGCATCAAACTACAGATGGTATATTCTTATCACAAGCAAAATACCTTAAGCAAATTCTGAAGAAGTATGGCATGGAAGAGTGCAAACCTATAAGTACACCAATGATAATCGGATGTAATCTCAGTTCTCATGATGATTCTCCCACGGTGAATCAACCAGAATATAGATCTATGATAGGAAGTCTACTTTATCTCACTGGGACTAGACCAGAAATTATGCATGCAGTTGGGATTGTTGGACGATTCCAAGATAATCCAAAAGAGTCTCACCTTCAGGCTGTCAAAAGAATATTCAAATATCTACAAGGAACTCAAGACTTTGGACTATGGTATCCAAAGAATGCTGATCTCACTCTTCATGCTTACACTGATGCAGATTGGGCTGGAAATGTTGATGATCGGAAAAGAACTAGTGGTGGTGCATTCTATATGGGGCCCCGGTTAGTATCTTGGTTCAGCAAGAAGCAAAACTCTATTGCCTTATCTACAACAGAAGCAGAATATGTAGCTGCCGCATCATGTTGCACTCAACTTCTTTGGATGATGCAAACTTTACAAGACTTTCAAATCAAATGTTCACCTCCTATCTCCAT
>CM076569.1:913750419-913820257 GCA_034641835.2 Pinus albicaulis
GAATTAGAGACAGAGCAGTGAAGTTGAAAGGGCCTGAAGGAGTTTAATACAGAGGTTTATTTATGAATTAGGGGTTTAATACAGTTTGCAGATGAATTATTGAGAAATTATTCATTAATTGAGTTTGTATGGCATAGACTTTGATTGAGGACTAAAACCCTGTGGTAAAGACTTAATATGCTTGGGGATGAGTTGGAGCATTGCTTAAATGGCAAGGAAACCATGAAGTGGTCGAAGAAAATAATAATGAGCAAAGGCACAGTTCGAAAAACAAACTCGTGAATCAAGGATCACGATGAGTCAGTGGATTGAAGAGCCAAAGGAGCGCAGAGTATTAAATATTTGGGCAGTCTCTAACTGAGAATCAAAGGGAAAACATACCACAGAAGCACCGAAAAAGTTCGAATCAAATTGATTGAACAGAATGTGGGTTTGAATTTTCTTCAATATGTAAGGGCGAGAATCTGAGATTGAGGAGTTCATAAGAGCTGTGAGGTTTGGGGATAGCTCCTTGAGATATCATTTCAGATATTGTATGGAGGACTGACGAATGGGCTCAATGGGCGATCGAATGGTGGAGTGATAAGGTGAGCCAAGAATAAAACAAAACAAAAAGGTAGCTTCATGAATGGTGTGGACTAGAAGTAATTCAAGAGCAAAGTCATGAATTGGAGTGGTTCAGTGCACGGTCGTAGGGCACAGTCATAGGCGAAGTTAATTAAAATAAAACACGTTGAAGTGTTGAACGGAAGCTGGCAAAAGAGAACGGGAACTCGACTAATGAACAATAAGATGGAATTACGGTTTTCATCCTGCCTTCGATGGGCAAGGGTAATCAAGAAATCGGAGCGATTCCATAGAAGCTGGGGACACATGGCATGCGGTGGTCCCAAAAACCACTCATATCGCACATTATTGTTCGTGCATTTAAACCAAGCGATATCCGTTGGATCACACAGGGCAAGGCGACGTGCTTTTAGCTGTAGGATGAGAAGGAGATTTAAGCATTGGGACCTGCTCCTTCACGTGAACTCGGAGAACTAAATGACTTGCATTTTGGTTGCACGATGATCTTTGGATCATCGAATGGTGTACGGTAAAGTTTGCAGCCGTTGATTGAGGAGGCACTGTTATGTGAAGTCGGAATTATATGTGTTGAATGTTGAATACTGTGGACCCCAAAACCATTACATTAACAATTGAGTTCGATGTTCGCAAGGTTGGTGTTTCATATGAGTACCAACTCCAAAACTAACGTATGGTTGAAATTAATATATTTGATTTATATTTTATAAGGTCGGGGATTAAACCATGTATGGGGCAGGTCATAGTTATGAGTGAGAGGTAAGCATTATATATTTAAGTGGGGAACGTAATATAGTCTGATGTTATAAAGGTTATAAAACTGTGGCCATGCTTATGTTGGGCGCTAAATAAAAGCCACAGTGTGTTAATAGTTATAATGATTGACTCGGGGAATATGCATACATGGTGATATATTTATATATTATGTTAAAGTCGAAACCTATATGAAATGAGGTGCGTGCTGGGCATACGTTAAAGTGAATACATGGGTCTTCACATTTTGGTTGAGGAACATATATATATGCTGATATATACTACGCTGGTATTTAATATAGTGGGCTGTAATATAGCTCCGAAATTGAATTAAAACATTGATTGGGTTTATTACAAGAGCATATTATGTATTTTATGGGTTTTATAATCGTGAGTATAAGAAGCCTCCACAGTTGATAAAAGTGCCAGCCCAAGAGATTAGAACCTTGAGAGTTTTCCCATTTTTAAAGTCAGTCGTTATATTAAAATACAGTTATATATATGCAGCGGTTACACAACTGCAATGCAGAGGAGAGCGTGCAGAAATGAAAGTTTGATGAACAAGAATATGTACAGGAATGAATTGGATAGGTGGATAAGCATAGAAAAATAAAAAATGTGTAGAAGATAGTGAGCAGAAGAAGGCAGAACAGTTACCTAACAACTGCAGAAAAGACAAAGCCAACAAAGCTATAAGCCAGAAAATGGGCTGAGTAAGATTGTCTGTATGTAACTGAAATTGTAAATGTAAATGTTTTAATTGACTTTTACATTGTTTGTGATGCATCGGCAAGTCTCCAGAGGAAGATAAAATCCCACTGTAAAGTTGAAATAGTACATTTCTCTAAGTAAATTGATAAAAGAGAAGAGAATACAGAATTGAAGAGAAAAAAATAATCAAGCAGATATGAAGATTGGAGTACAGTAAAAGAAATCAAAGGTACAGAACAGAGCTGATATCCAAGGTAAATCAACAAATTTTTCTTTATGAAAAAGAGGGAGTTGAAGCTTCCTTGCAAGTTGTAGCTTGCAGAATTGAGGTAGGAGCCTCCTGTAGGCTGGTGCCTACAGAAAATCAGTGGTGAGAGGGAGTTGTAGCTTGCCTTCGCATCACAACAATAATAAGATGTGGTTTTTCCCTTTATGGGTTTCCACTTATATCTGGTGTCTCTGTGCATGATGTCTATGTGTTGATGTGGTTTATATAATCTTCTTAATACTTGTTGCTCACATATTAAGACTGATGTTACATTAACAAATCTGTTTGATACTTGCTGCTCACTAATAAAGATTGCTCACATATTAATTTGATCATGAAGTGAAGGTGTAAATAAGTTTTAAGAGAAAAGTTTTAAAATTCCATGTATGTGTTAAACTGATTCACCCCCCCCCCCCCCCTCTCAGTTTAGCTAAGGGTTCAACAATTGGTATCGGAGCCGGTTCCTTTGGTGTAAGCTTAATAGCTTGAAGGAGATCTGGTTGAGTCATGGACTATCAAAATGTACCTGTGCTAAATACAACAAACTTTCCTGAATGGAGAGATAAGGTTAAAACAGGTTTAATGGCTGATGAACCTGAGGTATGGAAGCTTTTTTGTGATGGTTACTGCACAGAATTCCCCACAGTGAAAGAAAAACAGAGGAATGCCAAGGCAAAATGTGTGATATATAACAATCTTCATAACAAGGATCTTGAGTTAATAATGGATTTAACTTTAGCAAAAGAAATCTGGGATAGACTGCATTTCATGCATGGAGTAGACATTGAGGATTGCATTGTCAAGAAGGAGAAGAGAATTAAGAAAAAGAGAAATTCATGTCAAAAAGAAGATGTTCAATCAAATGAGGTACCTGCTAGTGTGAATGATAGTAAGAGCCATGAAGAAATTGCAGCTGAAGTTAAGCCAAACTTGACACAACTCTGACTGAAATAGAAAAATTGAAGAATGTAAACAAAGATCTTATGAGATTGGTACAAATATGTGATGAGAAAGAATATGAAGATAGGAAAGAAATTATTGGCCTGAAGACACAACTTGAAGAGGCAAAGAAAGTAGAAGACACTCTGCTGCAAAAAATGAGAGAGAAAAGTTAGGAATGTGAAAGATTGGAAGAAGAAGTAGTGAGCCTAAGAAAGAACTTAGAAAAAGCCCAAAGAGAACTATTAATGAATACACCTCTAATGAAACGCTTTGGACAATTGGACCAGATTCTAAATGCACAAAGGTCACCTCTCATAAAGACTGGGATAGGATATGAAGGAGAAACTAGTAAGTCCAAGGCAGAAGATAACAAGAAAATCATCTTTGTAAAAGCTATAAAGGAAAATGAAGTAGCTCAGAAGATTCCCATAGAAGAAGAAGCCAGCAAGAACAAGATTTTAAAGAAACAAACAGAATCAAGCAGCAACATGGAAGGATAGAGAATGAGAGGATGAAACAATCAACTACTAAAGGCTCACATGCTCCTAAAGATTAATTGAATAAATTTGGCAGATGTCAAAGAAGGTTCTTTCCTCCTATGGGAAATACCACTTGTTTTTCCTGCCACAAACAAGGACACACTGTAGCATATTGTAAGACAAAGCAAACCCAGTCCAACCAGAAAAGGATGCAACAAAAGAGAAGAACCCCTCAAGCAAGAAAATGGAAAAGACAATCCTTCACCAGGTACACAAATTATTTCCATGGCTATTGTTATGCATGCAATAATTTTGGACATAAAATTGTTGATTGTAAAATGTATTCAAGAAGAGGAACAAAGTACTGTCATAAGCTCAAACATATCTTGGTAGAATAAGATGTTATGTATGCCTCAAGCTTGGTCACATAGCAAAAGAATGTAAAATTCCATATACATTAAAGAGCTCTAGACAGAGGATGGGATCAAAACAGATCAATCAAAACTATGAATCTAAAAGAAGAGAAGACATTATGATGAACCCCAATAAGGTATGGAAGGAAAATAGAAAAGGGGAGCCTAATATCTCAATAACATAATGAATCTAGCATAGTCTCAGGGGGAGCTGCTCTAGGAAGCAAAGAAAAAATCCATCCAGTAATAAATATGAAGCAACATCCCAGGGGGAGAGCAGTTCATAAATAGTCCCCATGAAAGTAGTCTAAGAAGAACTCCTTGAAATGAGGACAGCTATAAGATCAGGAATGCACAAGACAATTTCTCTAACAGAGAACTGGAGAGAAAGAAGAAAATCTGAAATATTAAATAGCTGTTAGATTGATGGAAAAGAGAAGATAGCAAGAAGCCTTGGTGGTAGAGAGAACATCAGCACATTAAGTGATGATCACATTGTGCATCATACTGCTAGAATTAACAATGATTCACCTTAAGAAATATGAGTAAGAAAAGAGCCTATCATCACCGTATCATTAATTCCTCCATCTATGAAAATGTCCCTTGGAAGTAGGCAGTTAAGTGAGTGATTAATCTCTGAGTGATCTATCCATGAAGTTTCATAGTATAGAAATTGAATATGTCTTTCCAAAGATCATTATGCCAGAACAATTGAAAGTGTATATAAAGCAGCAATGATTCTGGAGCAGTCCAAGAAAATAAAATGTTGTGACATTATTTTAAACTAGAATGACAGAATAAGAAAAAGGTTAATGATGCCAAGATTAGATTCAGTATATTGATGATTGTTGGTGTGAACAGTGGAAAGATCAATAGTAGAAACTATGGGTTCATGTGCAAGCTAAAGTGAAATATCTGCATAGTTTATCAAAGTAATATCAATTGGTGTTTAGGTACAAGAAGCATGCTTATCAACAGATTACCAAGCATTATCAAGGAAGCAGCAGTATGATACAGGTCCACAGGATCAAAGGACTACGACAAGAATGCATCAAGGTAAAATTCCCAGGGTTATCTGCATTCAGCATGAAAAGGTCAGTAGTAGTGCTAAAGGATCTGTATCTGGTTTACACTTGAAGGATCATATTGAGCATTGAAGCAGTATCTACTTCTATACATAACTACATGCCTTCGAGAAGACAACACATGCATATCTTCAAGGCCTCTGTCTTAAGATCATTCATAAAACTGTGTGAAGTCTGTTTGCTGAGATTTCAATCAAACAACTTGAAGATATTTACGCTGAAGATCATCATGACATAATAGTTGTGTTAATCTAACAGTTGAAGTCCAAAAGTCTGTTATTGATTCATCACAAGCATACTTCAGCATAAAGGAATTATTGATGTTTAACCATTGAAAAGAAGTTGATCATTAAAGAGAGATTGATCATTGACATACATAACCTCCTTATGTCATAAAGGAAAGTGCATGATTGATAAGTGAGACTGACTAATACACTGAATGTATCTAGTCTCAAGGGTTTGTTTTGAAAGTACATTATGGAAGCAGTAAAAGCATTTGATCTCTTAGATAAAATTTTGGTTGATTCATTGATCATATCAGTAAACAAAGACCTGCAGCCATTAAGTGTAATATTATTATCAGCATCCTAGCTCAAATCATCACCAACAGGCAAGAAAAGTGAACCTCAGCTATAAAAGACATATTGGCCTCATCACAATTGAACAGATGTATACTGTAGATGTGCATTGTAGAAATAGACTTACTCCATCTATAACCTTTCTCAATAAATACGCATCACAGATGAAGATTATAATATAGACTGAAGTATAGCTAAAACAAGCTTGACATGTCACATGAAGCATTCACAATCTTTAAGGTTTGATCCAATAATGCATTTATGATTAGATAAGGCTGGTACAATATGTGCTATGAAGTGTCATTATCTTCACTTTCAGCCTTATACTAGTGAAAGGAGACTGTGCTTTGGATTGTACCAATTTACAGCGTATATTCAAGTCCAATAATCCTCAAAGTGTTCTCTCAACAAGTCTTGTACATTAGTCTGGAGCAGCATGGTACAAAGTCAGCAGAAAAGGGCCTAAACATAACTCAGAGAGAGGAAATGCAGAAAGCAAACTAGGAAATGAGCAACCCTTTGCCATTGATGTCAAAGGGGGAGGAAAAGCAAAAAGGGGTTTCTAAAAGGAAAGCAGAGGAAGTGTATTGCCATCAATGCCAAAGGGGGAGACTGTTGGAAATGTTGGCATTGATGGCAAAGGTAAAGACAGGAGCAACACCTAAACTATCCATAAGGCAAAAGAGACAGAGAGGTCGCAGAGGCAACAGATGAAACAGAGGAATTGAAGCAGAAGCAACAGAGGAATTAGAGACAGAGCAGTGAAGTTGAAAGGGCCTGAAGGAGTGTAATACAGAGGTTTATTTATGAATTAGGGGTTTAATACAGTTTGCAGATGAATTATTGAGCAATTATTCATTAATTGAGTTTGTATGGCATAGACTTTGATTGAAGACTAAAACCCTGTGGTAAAGACTTAATATGCTTGGGGATGAGTTGGAGCATTGCTTAAATGGCAAGGAAACCACGAAGTGGTCGTAGAAACTAATAATGAGCAAAGGCATAGTTCGAAAATTAAACTCGTGAATCAAGGATCACGATGAGTCAGTGGATTGAAGAGCCAAAGGAGCACAGTGTATTAAAGATTTGGGCAGTCTCTAACTGAGAATCAAAGGGACAGCGTAATTACGAAGCGAAGCAAAAAAGTTCAAATGAAAGGGGCTTCTAAAAGGAAAGCAGAGGAAGTGTATTTCCATCAATGCCAAAGGGGAGACTATTGGAAATGTTTTCATTGATGGCAAAGGAGATGGAAAAGAGGAGCACTTGAAACAACAACAAGGAAAAGAGAGCATGAGACATGAAGCAGTAGGCAGCTTTTAGAAGGGTCAGCTTGATCGTAGATCTCGGAGAGGGTAGTAGAGGGAGTCAAGATAGAGTGACTAAACTATCCATAAGGCAAAAGAGACAGAGAAGGTAGGCGTAGATGAAACAGAGGGGAATTGAGCAAACAAGTAATAGAGGAACATAGAGCAGTGAAGTTGAAAGGGCCTGAAGGAGTTTAATACAGAGGTTTATTTATGAATTAGGGGTTTAATACAGTTTGCAGATGAATTATTGAGCAATTATTCATTAATTGAGTTTGTATGGCATAGACTTTGATTGAAGACTAAAATCCCATGGTAAAGACTTAATATGCTTGGGGATGAGTTGGAGCATTGCTTAAATGGCAAGGAAACCATGAAGTGGTCAAAGAAACTAACAATGAGCAAAGGCATAGTTCGAAAATCAAACTCGTGAATCAAGGATCACAATGAGTCAGTGGATTGAAGAGCCAAAGGAGCGCAGTGTATTAAATATTTGGGCAGTCTCTAACTGAGAATCAAAGGGACAACGTACCACAGAAGCACCGAAAAATTTCGAATCAAATTGATTGAACAGAATGTGGGTTTGAATTGCCTTCAGTATGTAAGGGCGAGAATCTGAGATTGAGGAATTCATAAGAGCTGTGAGGTTTGAGGATAGCTCCTTGAGATATCATTACATATATTGTATGGAGGACTAACAAATGGACTCGATGGGTGATCGTATGGTGGAGTGATAAGGTGAGCCAAGAATAAAACAAAACGGAAAGGCAGCTTCATGAATGGTGTGGACCAAAAGTAATTCAAGAGCAGAGTCGTGAATTGGAGTGGTTCAGTGCATAGTCGTAGGCGGAGTTAATTACAATAAAAAGTTGAAGCGTTGAACTGAAACTTGAGCCAAAAGGGAACGAAACTCTGACTAATGAACAATAAAGGCGGAATTCTGGTTTTCATCGCACCACCTTCGATAGGAAAGTGGTATTCAAGAAATCAGAGCGATTCCATAGAGCACTTGACACATGGCATACAACGGGTCCCAAAAACCACTCATATTGCACATTATTGTCCGTGCATTTAAACCAAGCGATATCCGTCGGATCACACGAGGCAAGGCGACGCACTTTCAGCCGTAGGATGAGAAGGAGAGTTAAGTGTTGGGACCCACTCCTTCACGTGAACACGGAGAACTAAATGACTTGCATTTTGGTTGTGCGATGATCGTCGGATCATCGAATGGTGTACGGTAAAGTTTGCAGCCGTTGATTGAGGAGGCACTGTTATGTGAAGTCGGAATTATATGTGTTGAATGTTGAATACTGTGGACCCCAAAACCATTACATTAACAATTGAGTTTGATGTTCGCAAGGTTGGTGTTTCATATGAGTACCAACTCCAAAACTAACGTATGGTTGAAATTAATATATTTGATTTATATTTTATAAGGTCGAGGATTAAACCATGTATGGGGCAAGTCATAGTTATGAGCGAGAGGTAAGCATTATATATTTTAAGTGGGGAACGTAATACAGTATGATGTTATAAAGGTTATAAAACCGTGACCATGCCTATGTTGGGCGCTAAATAAAAGCCACAATGTGTTAATAGTTCTAATGATTGACTCGGGGAATATGCATACATGGTGATATATTTATATATTGTGTTAAAGTCGAAACCTATATGAAATGAGGTGCGTGCTAGGAATATGTTAAAGTGAATACATGGATCTTCACATTTTGGTTGAGGAACATATATATATGCTGATATATACTACGCTGGTATTTAAAATAGTCGGTTGTAATATAGCTCCGAAATTGAATTAAAACATTGATTGGGTTTATTACAAGAGCATATTATGTATTTTATGGGTTTTATAATCGTGAGTATAATAAGCCTCCACAGTTGATTAAAGTGCCAGCCCAAGAGATTAGAACCTTGAGAGTTTGCCCAGATTTAAAATCAGCTATTATATTAAAAGACGGTTATATATATGCAGCGGTTACACAACTGCAATGAAGAGGAGAGCATGCAGAAATGAAAGTTCGGTGAACAGGAATATGTACAAGGATGAATTGGACAGGTGGATAAGCTCAGAAAACTGAAAAATGTGCAGAAGATAGTGAGCAGAAGAAGGCAGAACAGTTACCTGACAACTGCAGAAAAGACAAAGCCAGCAAAGCTATAAGCCAGAAAATGGGCTGAGTAAGATTGTCTCTATGTAACTGAAATTGTAAATTTAAATGTTTTAATTGAATTTTACATTGTTTGTGATGCATTGGCAAGTCTCCAGAGGAAGATAAAATCCCACTGTAAAGTTGAAATAGTACATTTCTCTGAGTAAATTGATAAAAGAGAAGAGAATGCAGAATTGAAGAAAAAGAAATAATCAAGCGAATATGAAGATCAGAGTACAGTAAAAGAAATCAAAGTTACAGAACAGAGCCGATATCCAAGGTAAATCAACAAATGTTTCTTTATGAAAAAGAGGGAGTTGAAGCTTCCTTGCAAGTTGTAGCTTGCAGAATTGAGGTAGGAGCCTCATGTAGGTCGATGCCTATAGAAAATCAGTGGTGAGAGGGAGTTGGAGCTTGCCTTTGCATCACAACAATAATAAGATGTATTTTTCTCCCTTTATGGGTTTCCACTTATATCTGGTGTCTCTGTGCATGATGTCTATGTGTTGATGTGGTTTATCTAATCTGCTTAATACTTTTTTCTCACATATTAAGACTGTTGTTACATTAAAAAATCTGTTTGATACTTGCTTCTCACTAATAAAGATTGCTCACATATTAAGTTGATCATGAAGTGAAGGTGTAAATAATTTTTAAGAGGAAAGTTTTAAAAGTCCATGTATGTGTTAAACTGATTCACCCCCCCCTCTCAGTTTAACTAAGGGTTCAACAAGGACAATGGCCTTTATCTAAAATTCAAATATGCTAACTCTGAAACTATATCTAGTAAGTGGGACACTGACATTTCGTTAGGTTAAAAGGTATCCCTATCGAGGGTATAGATGCCTGCTGGCAGCAAGGCCATGCCTATGGTATCAAAGTTAATTCTACACTATGATTTACTTGGTTGTTTTTGTCTTTTCCCTGAACTCACTATCATATCTCTCTGAGAATGGCTTTAATATCCTTCAGTTGTGTGCTTTGGAGTTCTATGTTTAAGAAATAATTTGGTTTTTATGGATGTGAGACCCATAGTGCAGGAGATTCATTTTGCTTGAATAAGAGAAGCTTTAACTATATTCTTGGGTAACGTAAGACAATCATCCTCGGAAGGTATCATTTTGTAATTATATTTATTTTTCCCTCCTTTCGATCCATTTTTAAGGCCTTCGTTTTTAAATAAAGTCACTTTTACTTGTAATAATGAGGCTATTGAAAGTGAAGACCTGCTGCTTTGGATTACTCTTGAGATGATTTTTGGAAATTCTTATGGTTAATATTTTTTTGGATGACAATATCTCTGCAATGAAAAAATTGTTAAGCATTCCTTTAGTAGCCCTAGCATTAATAACTCTTTTGGAATAATAAAACTCAGTCTTAACGTCATTGAATCCCTAGTCACTACTTTTTGATGCAAAGGAAGATGACATCCAATGAAACTTACTTACATGCTCTCACAATTAGCCCTATGGTTTAAGTCAATGAAGCATGATTTTAATATAGAAACCCTATCCCTTCATTCTTTGGTATCTGTTAGAGGTTTTTCTTACATGAGGACATGCAAGATGATAGGCATGGGGGGAAGAGATGTTAGGAAAAAAATGATGAGAATTTTCAGTTTTGATTCATATTTTAACCCTATGCTTATTCATGGATTTCATTATCATTGTTGGGCTAGTATCTTAAACTTGGAGCATGATCAGGTAATTGTTCATTATTTAACCTATGTCCTTTATTTCAATAAGATTTGCATGAAAAGAGGATTATTGATGATGGTTCTTGTGTTTTTGTTTTTAGGAAGCCATACGAAATCACACATGCATCAACATTTTCAGGATAATGTGGATATTGAGACATTTTCCCTTCTTCATCAGATCATATCAGCAGTTACATTAGCTCGAGCCATTCCATCATCTACTTCATCTTGCAGCACCAAGGACATCAACAAAAAGGGTAAAAATTGAGGTAGAGGTGGCTTAAGATTCTTTAATCGATTAGAGATTTAAGAAAGCTTTGATGATTAACAACCACATATTCCGTATATTCGGTTTTCCATATACCCTTCATTTGCATGCTACTCTAGGTCATAATCATATTGGTTCATGTAAACAAATAAGTAACTATAGTGCCTTCCCTCCTACATTCACACATATTTTCAGAGGGTGAATTCATTGTTGCCTTTCATAAAGGAACCATCCATAAGCATTGCCCACGCAAAAACAAAGCATGCAAGTACATATCTTAATATATCCATTACCACCTCATCTCATCCACCATTTCCATTATCACCTATCATCCTATTCATCATTTTACTCCTAACATATCTATTATTTTTCCTCGATTTGTATCACTCTTAAAATCAAACCTATGTCAATCCAATCTTCATGTAGTGTTGCTTCACAAGACCTAACCCTACCTAGAAACCATGATGCCATAAAAACCTAGATATGAATAAAGTATTTATTTGCATGAGGACATGGAAAACCTCAGGCATGGGGGGCTGTTAGGCCTTGTATATGCCCAGGTTTTCATCATGAAATATCACTGTTTATACCCTAAAACCCTAAGTTTTTAGCCCATTCCATACCCTAATTCCATCACTCGCCACCAAATACTCTCTATGGTTGATTATCATCAGTTTTCTTTACTTCTATATGATTAAATATTATTATGTCATGTTTTACTGATGACGGTTTTTTTGAAGTACATTTATCACAGGGTTCCATCGCTGAAATCCCTCGCAAGCTAGTTAAGTATGGGAATGCCTAATTTGGAGTTTTGACATCTTGACAGGCTTCCGAGGAGAAAAAAGGGAATTTATGGTCCAAAATAAATTTTTAATACCTTCCCATGCATTTTATTTCACCCAGGTCGAACATGTGGGTCCCTAGGAGTTGATCAACAAATCTGCTCAAAATGTGCAAAGTTTCCAAACTGCCATGTTTGACCTCGATGTCTGTGCCGCTGGAGGTGAATCTATAAAATATAATCAAATGGGTTTATTAAAAATATAACCAATTATGTATATCCAAAACAGTTTCGCCAGATTCGAATTTTTCTAAAATTTATACGCGGATATTGGAGGCAGTTTTGTAAAAAATCACTGTTTTTTCAGAGTTCTAGAATATTGCAAAACAAGTCAAACGACCAACTTTGGGCACGATTTTCGAGGATATGGATTCGAATGAGACAAATCCAAGAGAGTTTTTTTTTGGAAACATAACAAATTAATCTCCCTCCTAACAGTTTTCCAGAATTCCTCATGGTTAGGAAGATATACTAATGTCTTTTAGGTCAATTTGTTAAAAGTGTTCAATTTCCAGAATTGAGGAAAATGAATAATTTGCCTTGTGAAGCTTATAAATGGCTCAACCATGGTTTGCGTTGTAAGCTTGGGGAAGTTTTTGAAGGAGGAGGATGAAAAAGTGTGAACATGAGACGAAATATTGAAGGAATGTATGTAAGTGAACTTATGATTTGAATCTTAATACAATTTGACTTTGCCCTGATTTTTTTGTAAATGTTATGGTTTTTATTTTAATATATAGACATTGTTTTAGTTTAGACTTGCTCCAACAGTGGCAGGGATCCACCATCGCCTGGAAGCAAGTTTTGTAAACATCATAGGATATAGGTAGCGTGTTTGATTTAGATCTAGGCACATGGATTTTATTTGAAAGCAATTGTTAATTAGATCTCATAATTTTGATTATGTACTTGAGATTGTAATTTGTTTATTTTATTAAAATTAAATATACATATCATTTTCAACTCGTTGCAAGCTAATGAATGGCGTTAATCAATGATTTTATTGCATGAATAACCGCTTGGTTACAGGTTTACGATTGAAATATTTAAAGGTACTTCTTAATTGGATAAACAAGAGATCGATAACTCCATTTGTTTTAAACATGAATTGAAATATATTATGTACCTTATTGATTTTCTTGTAACATTTTGTTTTGGCAACCAAGTATTTGAAAGTGATGCAATGAGACCGTTAAATCATTGTTTGAAGTTGTAGTTTAGTTTTGAAATTCATTATGATTGTAGTTAGTTATTGGTAGAACCATTAGCAAGTGTGCTTATGTTTGAATGATTTATTGAGTTTGATTAAAGAAGTTTAAGGATATGATAGTTTCTTATTTGGTATTCTCTTAGATTTGAAGCATGCTAATTAGAATCTTGGTTTACTTAGTTTCTTTTGAAGCAATTGTAGAGTGGTGACAGAGGTTAGTTTCAATGCTTATTTGATTTGTTTTATGCATCCAGGGAATTAGATTAGTTGAAGTCTTGTTTGTCCATTGCCTTAGTTTAAAATAATTTGAATGAGAGTGAATTTTATTGGGATTAAGATTTAGCATAAGTTTGGTATCATTTTAAATTAATCTTGATTGATTTAAAATTCTTGTATTTAGATTAAAGAGATTTTAGTATTTAGATTGAGATTTTCATTTAGATTAAAATCCTTTGAATGGTAATTTGTGTTGTTTGGTTTATTATAAATTAGAGTTAGTTTCATTTGCATAGTGATTAGAATTTCTTATTTGTTTACGCATGTTTTCCTCAATTGATTAGCTTCAATTAGAAATAACAATTTTGTACTTAAAAAACAAGTTGATTCCTACTGTAGTCTAGGTTAGATGATCTAATCCTGTGTTTCCTGCACTTGTACCTCAAAGCTTACGAGCCCTGGATTGATAATTTAATGTTGGAAATTGTAGCAATATATTTCCCCAACACCCTCTTAGCACCAGAAGGAAAACTCACCCGATTCTGCTTCCCATATACACAATGTTCATAGAAATCGAAATCCAGAGAGCTATTAGAAATACCTTCTACCATACCATTTCCATGTAGTATTTGAAGGCCCTTATTTCCAATATGTCCAAGCATTTGATGCCAGAGCATGGTATTTTCTCCAGAGACCGCTAGGCTTTCCGCTCCACTTTCAGGAACCATTGAATTGTTGCACCCATTAATAATAGTGTTGCCCTAAAGCTTGTACAGAGTTCCAATATGAACTCCCCGCTTCATACCAGTGCTCCCCGAACCATCTTACAGGAATCTTTCTCAAACACTATTTTTACACCTGCATCATCCATCTTGCTTATAGAAATCAGATTTCTGGCCAATGCAAGAGTGTGCAGAACACTAGGAAGTTTTCTAATCCTTCCACCTTGCAACTTCAGCTTGACTTTTCCACGTCCGATGATTCTGGCGTTCCTATCATCACCTAAGACGACGTCACCGCCATCATATTTCTCATACTCGTAGAACCACTCCCTATGGGAAGTGAAGTGAAAGGATGCACCCGAGTCAATCAACCATGACTCATGATCTACATGTGTATTTGAAGAAGAAGCCAAATACACATCCCCACCTTCATCCGAGGTATTTTTTTCCTCTGCAGAAGGAACATCATCAGATCCCTTTCATTTCTCAGGAGCTTTAGATCTGCAGTCCTTTTTGTAGTGCCCTTCCTTTCCACATTTCCAACACACCTTTACAAATTTTCCAGGAGATTTAGATCTCCCACTCGAAACCTTATTCTTGTTTCTATTCTGGGACCTTCCTCATACAGATAAGGCATCTCCATTCTAACCATCCATATTTCTCCATCTCATTTCCTCTGACAGTAAGGCTGAGACAATGTCATCAAAATTCAAGGTAGCTGTATTGCTACCTATTGCAACAACTAGAATGTCCCACGAGTCTGGTAGAGAACACAACAAACTGGTGCACTTATCTTCATCTGAGATTTTAATATCAACAGATGACAGATGACTTACCACAGTATTGAATGTGTTCAGATGCTCTGTCACCGAGTCTCCATCCTTCATCCTCAGGTTATACAGATTTTTCCACAAGAAAAATTTATTCACCAGAGACATAGATTGGTACAAAGTTCCTAGATTGTCCAACAAGGTCTTCATCTTAGCTTCCCTAGATACATTCAGCATTACCAAATCTAAGACACACAACTGTATTGTGCTCTTCACCTTCCGATCCAACTTTTTCCAGTATTCATCTTACATTGCCATTTGTTTAGTACCCGGATCTATCGCGATATACTAATCTTTATCCACCAGCAGATCCTCCATCTTGACCTTCCACAACTCAAAACTCTGACCATTAAATTTCTCGATCTCTATCTTCCCGCTGCTCGCCATCTTCTTTCACTGCAAGAATCGATCTCGCAAATCTCCGAATGAACAGGGTCTACCTCAGGTCCGAGAAAAAAACACCTCAACAGCAAAGGCGTCCCCTTGAAGCCAAAACAACTCTGATACCAAATGTAGGTTTTAACCCTATACAGAAATTATCTGCAAACGAGTCTTAAAAACATAAAATAAACAATAGAGAGAGCATAAAACATAAAACATATATACAGAAATATTTTCCACTGGATCCCAAATCGGGACGACCATCTTGATTTTTCATTATATTCCTTTTAGTGTTACAACACATATATATACATGCCGAAGCATACATAAACCACAATCCATTAACCCTGTATTAGAACATAACCGTAGTTCCCTTGACTGGATGTACAAAATACCAAGGGTCGAAAACCATCATGCCCCAAAACCATGTGCAAACCCATGCACAAAACCATGGGCAGGTTCGCCCACCGAAAAATAAGGACCAAATTTTTTTTCTCGGGGCGTGTGACTAGTCGTCGAAAGAATATAACACATACCCAACATCCTCCACTAGTTGATGAAGTAATTGACTCAAATCCATGTTCGATCAATCCCATTATCTATGAACGTGAATCCCATGAGTCCATTCCTAACCAAACACTAGTTGAAAAAATGGTTGACTTGATTCTACCTTTATGTGATCTCACTTTTCCCTTTCAGATTGAAGTTCATACTGCTCAGGTTCTTCTTGTTTCTTTAGATCCTGTCGAACAATGGGTCATTTCCCCTGTTGT
Source organism: Pinus albicaulis (assembly GCA_034641835.2). NCBI lineage: Eukaryota > Viridiplantae > Streptophyta > Pinopsida > Pinales > Pinaceae > Pinus > Pinus albicaulis. The sequence continues at coordinate 913,766,646 of CM076569.1, forward strand.
CACGAAACACCCTCCTAGTAATGACACACTTGGTCAGACTATTCAATAGGTATAAGTAATTCAACCCATTTATAGCATGCCACAGGTACTAATTATTCATCTTCTTCCAATAATGACGAAAATTCCGTCAAGGAAACCTTTGCAAAGAATACCTCGAGCTCCTGTTGGTAAGACAACAACCATAAAAAAATCTTGTCCATGCTAGTATTTCCAAGGTTAAAATTTCCAACAATATCAAGGCTACCCAAACTATCAAAATAATCCCAAGACTGGAAAATGTGGTACGGGTTATTCAAATTATCAAAATAATCCATAACAAGATGGGATACAAATACCAGTTTCCCAACCTATCTTGTCTTATCGTCTATATCCCTCACCAATAGTTAACCTTACTCGTAGGGTTACTAAGTTACCTAGGGGTCGAATAAGAGTTAATTTTCTTGTGTCAAGCTCGTTAAAAAATGAAACATGGTACCTTGAAGTAGAGTTCCTTTTCTTGTGTCAAGCTCATTGAAAAATGAAACAATGTCTTGTAGAAAAGTTACTTTTCTTGTGTCAAGCTTGTTAAAATGAAAAATGGTACCTTGGAGCAGTGTTCCTTTTCTTGTGTCAAGCTCGTTAAAAAATGAAGCAAGGTCCTAGAGCATAGTTCCTTTTCTTGTGTAAATCTCGTTAAAAAATAAAACAAGGTCCCTTGAGAATAATTCTTTTACTGTATCAAGATCGTTAAAAAATCAAACATATCTCCTTCTAATTCAATTCTTTGATTGTATTTCGTAAATATGAAGTTGTGACTTTCACTCGATCTTGTAAATGAACCTTCATTCCAATCGCCTATTAGTAACCAGTAATTTGCTTAGGTGAATGAAATGAATCTTGGGGGGTTATGCACCTAGAATTGTGTTATTATGTTGGGGGCCTGAAAACCAATATTTAATATAGTTTCCTTTGTTTCAAGCTTGTGTAAAATTGAAATTACTCTCAAGCATATTTTTTCCTTGTTTCAAACTTGTGTAAAAATGAAACCACCTTCAAACATATTTTCCCATGTTTCAAGCTTGTCTAAAAGTGAAACCATTCTCATCCCATCCCTCGTGATTGCCATTTTTTATAAAACTATTTTTGCTAGAGAAACCTTGGTATTTTAATTCAATTTCCAGCTTCTTCTTGGCGGATCACACACTTTCATTTGGTTTTTACCCTTTCTTGGAGAACCACTATAGTGAGTGGTCTTATTATCTAACCTATTGACCGCTAGTTCCATAATAACTAGAACCAATTGCTACCTTTTATACCACTCGTTCCTCCAATAGAATTCCTCTTTGAGCCCTTTTCAAACTCCCAAAACATGAAGATATTGTCGAGCCCTTGTCTTTTTGAACTTGTTAAAGTAAATGAAAAGACATCTGCCCAATATAATTTTAACCCTTTTTAAAATTAGGATGGACTATTTACAAAAAGGAATAATTTAGTTAGATATCGCCAAAGGTTCTCCTAGGTATTGTTTTACGCCTCTTCAGACTCAAGAGACTAAATTTATGAAAAAGTAACCTTTGGAGTTTTATTTTTTGCCTCTTTTTCAAACACTCCAAACATGAAAAAGAAGTCGAGTTACACCTTCGTTGGACTCAAAAAAAATCAAACAACAATGGACTTGTCAAACATGATGAGACCGAACCACTCCTTCTCAAGGTTCATTAAATATACTCAAAAGTATTTATCCAAATCAAAACTTATAGATCAAGCATTTTCTATCCTCCTCAAGCTTGTCAAAAATAAAGAGGTACTAGCTAGGAAATATAATATTCCTTTTATATTTTTCATTATAATTACTTCTTCCTCTTTGAGAGCTTCTTCGTCTAACACTTTCATTATAAGTACTTCCTCTATTACCTCTTCCTCTTGCATTTTCATTAGATGAGTAATTAAAGGTTAAACAATAAAAAATACGACCTAATTTATGGTAAAAATAACAAAAAAAAGATATAATTAATTTAATTCTTAACCTAAAATTAATATGTGACATTTAAAAATATTAGAATTAAATAATATAGATGTATACTTAAAAATATATTAATAACCAAAAAAACTATTTTAATCTTAATAATGTAGTCCAAAATAATAATAAAATTCAATATATATATATATATATATATATATATATATATATATATATATATCAATTTAAAAAAATAAAAAATTACTGTTAAAATGTTTTAACTACTTTTTTACATTTAATTTTTTTTTGGATATATATTTCTTTTATCAATTTTCTCTCAGGGAATTATAAGTTTAAGCTATGTACTCCCCAATTGAATGATATATTTTCTGTGTTGTTCATACTCACAATCCAGGGGTTATCTGTTCAAGAAACAAGCTATTTGTAACACTCATCACAATTACAAAACTTACCATAAAAAAAAGAATTAATTTCACCTTCATCTATGATAACCCTTAGTTAAACATTTGATACATATTCATTTACGAAGTTGGAAAATTTAACTTATACTATGGGATATATGGTTGTATCTATTTACTTTTTCTGCATTGTAATTTTAGATTACATTCAGATTTTAAAACAAACATCTAAATTTTAACAATGGTATCATATCCACCATCCCTTGCATTTACTTTCTGTACCGACTTGATTTAAGTTTGCGTACTATTGATGGCGACATAACCAGATCCATTTAATGGCTTGCCAGTTGTTAGATTTTGAGTTTTGATCTGTGTACAACTTTGGGATTTGCTGGCCATCTGTCTTCACGTACTCCATCTGATCTTCCTTCGATCAACGATTGTGATTAAGGTGGGAAGGCCTAGGTTAAACCCTAGAAACCCGTTCACTTACCGCATTATCCTCTATCGTGACCCAGGTGTGGCTCTGCCTTAGGGAAGGGATGCTGTGTCGACCCATGGCGGCTTGTCTTGGATGGGAGGTTCTGTCTCTAGCCTTTCTTAGACCTTATTTCTGTTCTACTCAAATTTTAACTTGGAAAGTCTTGTTACCTTTGGCTCCCAACATAATTGGTTTTATCGCTACCAAACACTCGACACAGAGACCATGGCAAGACCACTAAACTCTTCAGCATAATCGTAGACTTCTTGGACAGGTATGAAATCGTTCTTCGAACTCTTATTTTGCAGGATTCCCTTATTGGCCCTTAACTTTGTAAAAAGTGTGACCCTCTCTTCTTCTTTTTGGGTTTCTTGTATACAGTTTCACGTTTTTGGAAGCTCTAGTCGAAGACATGCTTATTTACAGGTATAATGAGTCCCTAGAATTCTAGTTTCCCTTCCAAAGTTTGCATTTCCAATTTATGTTTGGTTATTGTTTCCTCCATTAACTCATTTACGCTTGGGTTTTCTTCCAGGTAACCTCTTGCCAAAGCTAGTTGTGTTGTTCTCTTAACGGGGTCCTTGACTAATCGCTCCCTAATTGCATATCCAGGTATTTTGTTGTCAACCTTAGTTGGTCTGCAAGCTCAACTTCCAGATTTTAGAAACTCTGCTCTAAAAGAATGAGCTTCAACATATTTTCTTTGTTTAATATTTCGTCCGTTTAAAGCTCGGATTTCATTAGTTCTTAAGAGCCGAGATCATTGTTTTACGGTGAACCTTGTAATATATTATGGTTGAAATCTTCTTTCATTTCGGTTTATTTGGAAATCCTTTGAACTGTAAAGGAAAATGCAAAGAGAAGCTTTTGCTATAACATTATTATTTCAAATATTTTCTTTCCCATGCGCTTGAACTATTTAGTTAAGCAGTATATAAATGTTTGGTTTTTCTTTGGAATTTTTAGTTTTCTATAATATATGGCTTCTCAGTTCCTTAGAGAAGTCTCTTTTAAAAAATGTAATAGAGTCAATAGTTCTATGCTTGTCTTACTATTTAGCACATCCTTGTCGGATTTGGCCTTGTAAATTTCTTTGGTTACACCCAATCAAAAAAATCAGGGTTTGTTAATACAGTTTAATATTTTCTATTTTTCAATGAAGTAAGGTATTGTCTTCTTGAATATTATAGGGTCTGAGCCTTCGGCCGGCCCTTATATTTTCTATTCTGTGTACTTTTCCAATGTATAACACTCGGATAAATGCTATCTTTTCCTTCATGATTTGCTTATTTTTTTTGGAAAGAAATGTAAATATTTGATTCATTTACACAATTATTTACTCTTTTCTATTTCAAGGGTTTCCATACTGAAATTAAATCTTTGCTAAGGTGTGGGTGACCGGACCACCTAAGTTCTTGTCCATGTTTATTTATGCTTGAGAAACAACTAAATCTGAGTTGAGGATTTCCTCGTACTCATATTTGACAGTTAGCTCCTCTAGGACTTAGTTCGAATCCAGAATGGTTTATGTCCTCTGTAATTAGATACTAATAAGAATTGGGGGTAATTACATTTTAAAACCGAGGTTATTTTAGCTTCTTTCCTCATGCTAAAATTCTTGTTTATTTATACTGTGTTCCAAATTATATAAAATCACTACGTCTTTATGCAATAGATTAATACCCTGCATTGCCGGTTTCTAGGTTGAGCAACAATAGTTCTTTCTTGTGTCACATCAACATTTCATCCTACAAATAAAACAATATTTTCTTTATAAAATTATTTCAATATTTCTTTTGCAATAAACAATATTACTTTCTGCAAATAAAATAGTACTTTCTTATGCAATAAAAAAATATTTCTTTATATAGATAGTTTATCTATTCTCGGGATTTAACTTATAGAATTCTCTACTAGTTTTTCCGAATCTTTCCAAAAATTCATTATACCATTCACATCACAGCTTATAATAAATAATTAATTAACACACGCATGTGTACAAATATTATAGTACCTTTTCTGTAAAATTCAAATATCGAAAAATATCAGTACTTATCTGAAAATAATTACTGTTGATGATGTTCCTCCCAACCTTCAAGAGAGGTAATGATGTCCTAATATTCTCCCGTGCTTCCACTGAAAGGCACAGGTTGGCAGTATAATTCTGTTGTGACCTCGGGACCCCAAGTCCAGTCAGTACCAAAACATTTCAGGACAACTGAGTGTTTTTCCCCTGGTCTCTACCAGCTTATGAAAACTTTCCACTTTCTCCTTAGTTTCTGAACAGAACCCACATTCCTCACTGGGATGAGACTCTTATCCCCAAAGGAGTAGGTAATTGTTGAAACTGTCCAACCACCTTTCAGTTCTTGGAAAACATTTACCATCAGCCTTTTTTTAATTTTTATGGAATCACTTTTGATAACTAATTTTATTATTCACAATTAACAATAAAGAAAATAACTTTTCCAGCAAAACATTAATTCTCTCAGTCTTTTCCTTAAAAAAATAATAAAATGTCATTTAACTAGTTAACAACTAGTTAAAATTAAATTCATCTATCATAACTTCCCTCCTGGAAGTAACACCTTCCTCGGTGTTTCACTCCAGCTCAGAGAATAGCTTTGGGTAAGCTTCAGGCACAAACCCCTCATCCTCCCAAGTAGCCTCATCTGGGCCGACATGCTTCAACTGCACTTTAACTTGTGTGATGGCTCGCTTCTGGAGCATGATTTCTCTTCGGTCAGGTATGTGTTGTGGCTTGACTAGAAACTCGCCATTCGGCTCTACCTGTAAACATCAAACTTCCTTGTCAATTTTTCATAAGGAAATCATATTTCAGGTTAGGATTTTTTAATTCTATCATACCTGTATATTCTGCTAATGAATTACTTTCTTTGAATCATGCACGTATCGCTTTAACAGGGACACATGAAACAGATTGTGTACTCGGATGTGACTAAAGCTAGTCGATAAGCCACAGGTCTTATGCTTTCCAAAATTTGGAAGGGTCCACAGAACCTGGGAGTCAACTTGGCAGAAGAGGCCCACCTCAAGGTACTCTTCTTAGGTTTGATTCTCACATACACATGATCACCCACCTCAAATTATCGATAGGTCCTCTTCTTATCTGCATAGATTTCTGCCGATCTTGTGAAACTTTCAAGTTTTGTCTGATCTTCTTTACTTTTGACTCCATTTCAGCCAGCATTTATGGTCCCAACATTAGTTTCGTTTCAGGGCTTCTCCAATTTATGGGTGTGAGACATTGCCTCTCATATAGAGCTTCGAAAGGACTCATCTGAAGGGACTCCTGATAACGATTGTTATAAGAAAATTAAAACAGATGCAAGTAGTCTTCCCATTTGGTTGGTTGTTGCATCACATACATGCGCAGCATGTATTCTATAACTTGGTTTACTTGCTCTGTTTGACCATCTGTCTAGGGATGATAAGCAGTGCTAAAGTTTATTTGGGTCATCATACTTGTAAACATATTTTTCCAAAATGCAGAAGTAAACTTAACATCTCTGTCCGAAATAACAGTTTTCAGAATGATGTGTAGTCTGAATATTTCTCTCATGAAAATATCTGATATCTGTACAGTCTTATAAGTAGACTGCACAGGTATAAAATGTGCAGATTTACTCAATATGTCGATTACCACCATGATGGAGTCATTGTGCCTCTTTGACTGCGATAAAACTGTAACGAAGTCTAGGGATATGACCTCCCACTTCCATTCAGGTACTGGTATGGGTTGCAACAATCCTGCGGGATTTCGATGCTCCACCGTAACCTGTTGACACTCCAAACACTTATTTAAATACACAACACTATTTTTACGCATACCAGGTCAGAAATATATTTTTCTAATAGCGGTTATCATTTTCTGGTATCCTGGATGTCTCGCATAATTACTCTGATGGTATTCATTCATGATTAGCTCCTTTAGGTCCACACGGTTTGGTACATACAACTTTCCTCTCAAGATTAGCATTAATTCATTATTAACTCCATATTCAGAAGTATTTTCTTGCTTTCTAGACTCTTCCATTTGCTACCATAGAAATTCATATTCAACATCCTTCTGTGCTTCCTCTTTTACTTGATCTAAGAATTTACATTCAAGCTAATTATAGTAAATCTCGTAAACACAATGCAAATTTCTACTTAAAGCATCAGCCATCCGGTTTTTCTTACCCTTCACGTGTTGAATGTCCATATCAAACTCACTTAAGAAGGCATTCCATCTTGCCTATCGGCAGTTTAAATCAGCTTGCTTGAAATAACTGGTTAGGCTGCTATGATATATTTTTAGTACAATTTTCTTACCCAGAAAGTAGTGTCTCCATACCCGGAGTGCATGTACTACTGCTGTTAACTCTAGATCATAGGTTGAATATCTTTGCTCATGTTATTTTTGCTTTCTTGACTCATAAGCCACTACCTTCCCTTCCTGAGATAAAACTTCCCCAACTCCCTCTTTACAAGTGTCTGCAAAAACCTCAAATTCTTTGTTGGGATTAGCTACTCTCAGAACTGGTGCAATGGTCAAAAACTGCTTCAGCCTCTCAAAACTATTCTGGCACTCAATAGTCCACTTAAAGTATTTTACTTTTCTCTGCAATGAGGTGACTGGAAAAGAAATTCTGGAGAATCCTTCAATGAATCTTCGATAATAACCAGCCAATCCCATAAAGGATCGGATATCCGCCACATTTTGGGGAACTCTCCATTCCATGATTTTCTTTATTTTCTCTAGATAAACAACAATTCCCTCTACTGAGATAACATGTCGTAAGTACTGGATTTCTTCTTTGAAGAAATCAAATTTGCTGAACTTAGCATACAGCTAGTGTTTTCTTAACATTTCCAGCACAATCCTTAAATGTTCTCTATGTTCTTCCTGGTTTTTAGAATAGATTAAAATTTCATCTATGAATATAAGTACAAAGTTATCCAGGAAAGGATGGAATATACCATGCATTAACCTCATACAGGTTGTTGGTGCATTTGTTAGCCCAAAGGGTAACACCACAAATTCATAATGCCCGTACCTATTACGGAAAGCAGTCTTGTAAATGTATTCATCCTTGATTCGGATCTGGTGATATCCAGATCTTAAATCTATCTTTGAGAATATTGTGGCCCCCTTCACTTGAACAAACATATCATCAATCCTTGGTAAGTGATATTTGTTTTTTACGGTTAACTTGTTGAACTGTCTATAGTCCATACACATTCGCATGGTTTTGTCCTTCTTCTTAACGAACATCACTAGTGCTCCCCAAGGGGACACACTTGGATGAATATATCCTTTGTCGAGCAGTTCTTGTAACTTCATTTTTAATACAGTTAATTCTGGAACACTCATTATGTAAGAAGCCCTTGACATAGGTGATTCTCCTGGCATTAATTCAATGGTAAAATCAATATCTCTTCTTGGTGGTAATCCAAGGATATTTTCTGGAAATACATCCATGAAATCTTGTACCACTAGTATATTTTCCATCATAGGTGATTTTTCCTTGGAATTGGCATATTCCACTTGGATGGCATAAATCTGACATCCCTCCCTCATACACTTATTCATCTGGGATGCTATAATAGGACGTAGCTGTAGGGGTTTCTTGATTCCTTGGATCTCTTTACGTGTACCATCTTGCATTATGTAACATATAATCTTTTCTTTGTAGGCCACTAAGGTCCAATGTTTTTCTAGCCAATCCATGGCTAGAAAAACATCATAGGACCCTAATGGAAATATGTTCAGGTCCACGTTTAACTATTGTTCTGCAATTTCTAATGTGCAGTTTGGAATTTTGGAAGTTACATTTATTTTTTCTCCTATGGCTAGCTGTACCAGCCAAGGGTTTTTGAATTTCTGCCCTTTTAATTTACAAATTCCTACCATTTTGGGACTAACATAACTTAGACTTACACTTGGGTCTACCAAAATATAAATAGATTGAGATAGTAATTTATCTTCCAACTCAATCATTGTTGGTTGATAATCTGCCTATTAATCCTCCAACGCCACATTGATACGAGGAATGTTTCACGCCACATTGCCCACTGTAGAAGCCTCTTGTAAGTTTGCAATTGTTTCACTTCTTGCTCGTTGTGGGAAATTTTTGTAATAATGTGCCGCACCCCCAACATTGTAGGGTTGGTTTAGTTACTTGCCCTTGCTCAGGCTTGCTAGATGTCTCTGTAGGCCTCTCTTCAATTGGCCATTGGGTTCTTTGATGATTTCTACCAAATTGTTTATTGACAGAACTTCGTGCAGAATTCTTAAAGTTATTGTTTTTGGCGCCTTTGAAATTTGAGCTACTTTTCTGTCCTTTCCTTGACTGCCAACTTTTTCCAATGTCTCATTTTGCCTTAGACTGCTGATAGCACATTCATGCCTTATGAATGACTTCATCCATGGTTATGGGATTTACAAATTCAATTCGCTCCTTCATATGTGTTGGCAAGCTGCTCAGAAATCTTTGTGCCTTAGCTTTTTCATCTCGGCGGTATGGAACATATATTAACATGGAGGTGAACATGGTGATATACTCATCCATAGTCATATTTCCCAGCTTCAAGTCATGAAATTATATATATTTCTCATCGTAGAAACATTATGTTAAATACTTGTCTTTAAAGTATTGCTGGAATGATTTCCAAGTAACATCTTGGTCCTCAATGCTATGAACATTCTTTACTTCTTCCCACCATAGAGTGGCTTTCTGTCTTAACTGATATATGGCTAATATGGCCTTCAGGTTGCTGCTGTACTCATACACCTAAAAATATTTTTTCATGTTTATCAACCAAGCCTTTGCCACTTCCTCATTTTCACCATCAAATGTTGGTGGTTTTATTTTTCGAAACTCCCCCCGAAGCTCCACTTTTTACTTCTTAACTTCTTGTTGATCCGAAAAATTTCCAGATTCTGCTTCATTATAGTTTTTGTTATTTTTTCTTCGCTGGGATGGGCTTCTTTCCACTCTATCAGTGGTGTGGTCCCTTGTTTATCTCTTATCACTTTCTTGCATGTTCCTATCAGCACTGGGGAGTTCCATTCCTTGATTTTTCTTGTCTAACAGGCTCTTGAGAATATTTTCTTGCTCTTGCATCAAGCGCTTGTTATCACTTCAAACCCACACCATTTCTTCCTGTAGCTTATGTACTGTATTTGACATTATGCTGGTTTGATGTTGTTGTTCCTCCAGCAGTCTACTTGTTTGCTAGTGCTGATCCACACTCGGTTGAACCCACATCTCAGGGTTCAGTACTGGTTGTGTATGGGGTTCCCCGATGTTCTAAGGTGGTTGTTGCGTTGATCCCCTTCTCATGATGTTTCCTGTTAGGATTATATTCTATGCATCAGTATACACATAACTTAATCGCTACTTGACCCTTAGCGTCCCAGCATATGAACGCTGCTCTGATACCACTTGTAATACTCATCACAATTACAAAACTTATGATAAAAAAAAAAAAAATTTCACCTTCATCTATGATAACCCTTATTTAAACATTTGATGCATATTCATTTACAAAGTTGGAAAGTTTAACTTATACTATGGGATATATGGATGTATCTATTTACTTTGTCTGCATTGTAATTTTAGATTACATTCGGATTTTAAAACATACATCTAAATTTTAACAATGGTATCATATCCACCATCCCCAACATTTACTTTTTGTACCGACTTGAATTAAGTCTGCGTACTACTAATGGCGACATAACCGGATCTCTTTAATGACATGCCAATTGTTAGATTTTGAGTTTCGATCACGTACAACTTTAGGGTTTGCTGGCCATCTGTCTTCACGTAATCCCTCTGATCTTCCTTCGATCAACGATTGTGATTAAGGCGGGAAGGCCTAGGTTAAACCCTAGAAACCCAATCACTTACCTCATTCTCCTTTGCCATGGCCCAGGTGTGGCTCTACCTTAGGGAAGGCATGCTGCGTTGACCCATGGTGGCCAGTCTTGGACTGGAGGTTCTGTCTCTAGCCTTGCTCATACCTGATGTCTGTTCTGCTCAAATTTTAACTTGGAAAGTCTTGTTACCTTTTTCTCCCGGTGGAAATGGTTTTATCGCTTCCAAATGCTCGACGCACAGACCGTGGCAAGACCACTAAACTCTTCAGCAGAATTGTATACTTCTTGGACAGGTATGGAATCGTTCTTTGAACTCTTATTTTGCAGGCTTCCCTTATTGGCCCTTAACTTTGAAAAGAGTGTGACCCTCTCCTCTTTTATTTGGGTTTCTTGTATACAGTTTCACGTTTTTGGCAGCTTTGGTTGAAGACATGCTTATTTACAGGTATAATGAGTCCCTGGAATTCTAGTTTCCATTCCAAAGTTTTCGTTTCCAATTTCTGTCTGGTTTTTTTTCCTCCATTAACTCATTTACGCTTGTGTTTTCTTCTAGGTAACCTCTTTTCAGAGTCAGTTGTGTCGTTCTCTTAATGAGGTCCTTGACTAATCGCACCCCAATTGCATATCCAGGTATTTTGTTGTCAACCTTAGTTGGTATGCAAGATCAACTTCCGGAGTTTAGCAACTCTGCTCTAAAAGAAAGAGCTTCAACATATTTTCTTTGTTTAATATTTCCTCTGTTTAAAGCTGGGGTTTCATTAGTTCTTAAGAGCCGAGATCATTGTTTTATTGTGAACCTTGTAATATATTATGGTTGGACTCTTCTTTTGTTTTGGTTTAATTGGAAATCCTTTGAACTGTAAAGGAGAATGCGAAGAGAAGCTTTTGCTATAACATTATTCATTCAAAGTTTTTCTTTCCCATGTGCTTGAACTATTTAGTTAAGCATTATATAAATGTTTGGTTTTTCTTTGGAATTTTCAGTTTCCTATCATATCTGGCTTCTCGGTTCCTCAGAGAAGTCTCTTTTAAAAAATATAATAGAGTCAATAGTTCTATGCTTGTCTTACTGTTCAGCACATCCTTGTCAGATTTTTCCCTATACATTTCTTTGGTTACACCCAATAAAAAATATCAGAGTTTGATAGTACCGTTTAATATTTTCTATTTTTCAATGAAGTAAGGTACTGTCTTCTTGAATATTATTGGGTCCGAGCCTCTGACCGGCCTGTATATTTTCTACTTTGTGTACTTTTCCAATGTATAACACTCGGATAAATGCTATCTTTTCCTTCATGATTTGATTATTTGTTTTGGAAAGAAATGTAAATATTTGATTCATTTACACAATTATTTAATATTTTCTATTTCAAGGGTTTCCATACTGAAATTCAATCTTTGCTAAGGTGTGGGTGACCGAACCACCTAAGTTCTCGTCCATGTTTATTTACACTTGAGAAACAACTAATTCCGGGTTGAGGATTTCCTTGTACTCATATTTGACAGTTAGCTCCTCTAGGACTTAGTTTGAATCCAGAATGGTTTACGTCCTTTGTAATTAGAGGTTAATAAGAATTGGAGGTAATTACATTTTAAATCCGAGGTTCTTTTAGCTTCTTTCCTCATGCTAAAATTCTTGTTTATATATATTGTGTTCCAAATTATATAAAAGCACTACGTCTTTATGCAACAGATTAATACACTGTACTGCTGGTTTCTAGGTTGAGCAACAATAGTTCTTTCTTGTATTGCATCAACATTTCATCCTACAAATAAAACAATATTTTCTTTCTGAAATTATTTCAATATTTCTTCTGCAATAAACAATATTACTTTCTGCTAATAAAATAGTACTTCCTTCTGCAATAAAACAATATTTCTTTCTATAGATAATTTATCTATTCTCGGGGTTTAACTTACAAAATTCTCTACTAGTTTTTCTGAATCTTTCCAACAATTCATTATACCATTCACATCACAACTTATAATAAATAATTAATTAACACACACCTGTGTACAAATCTGATAGTACCTTTTCCATAAACTTCAAATACCGAACATAATCACTACTTATCTGAAAATAATTACGGTTGATGATGTTCCTCCCAACCTTCAAGAGAGGCAATGACGTCCTGCTCTTCCCCCGTGCTTCCACTGAAAGGTAAAGGTTGGCAGTATAATTCTGCTGTGATCTCAGGACCCCAAGTCTAGTCAGTACGAGAATATTGTCAGTACAAGAATATTTTAGGACAACTGAGTGTTCTTCCACTGGTCTCTACCAGCTTAGGAAAACTTTACACTCTCTCCTTAGTTTCTGAACAGAACCCCCATTCCTCACTGATATGAGTCCCTTATCCCTAGAGGAGGAGGTAATTGTTCAAACTGTCCAACCACCTTTCAGTTCTTGGAAAACATTTACCATCAGTGTTTCTTTACTTTTTATGGAATTACTTTCCATAATTAATTTTATTATTCACAATTAACAATAAATAAAATAACTTTTCTAGCAAAACATTAATTGTCTCGGTCTTTTCCTTAAACAAATAATAAAATGTCATTTAGCTAGCTAACAACTAGGTAACATTAAATGCAGATGCCACATTATTAGCATCTGTTAAATAAAATTAACTGCCTTTCATACAATTCTGATAACAAATTGACTTACTGCACTCAAGATGTTAAACATTAAAAAGAGTTACTTACTCAATATTTGTTGAGCAGAGAGGCGTTGCTGAGGATTTTTCTCCAACATCCCCAGAACAAGTTCCTTGGCAGAGCTGGAAACATTCTTCCATCTATTGGAAGTAACATCTGGTGATATTCTTTGTATTTTTCTGCACACACGATAGATACTATCCCATCGAATGGAAATTGTCCAAATAGAATAAATTATAGCACAACTCCCGCGCTCCATATATCCGTCTCTTTGGAATAACTTCCACTCAGCTTTTCAAGAAAGGCATAATAGAGACTGCCAATGCAATCCTTATTGATCATCTCCCCTAAAAACCCAACACAAACAAAAAGATATTTTAAAAGAATTAATGAACCTGTTGTCCCAATATATTGAAATATCATGCTAAGAGCATAGAGAGATAAGGTTATGGATAATATATTTTTCTGTTACCTTCTTTTTATTCGTCAGCATGATCAAAATATGCGAGCTTAACATTCCATGAGGGAGAGGAATTGCGATTATTCAAATCCCAAGACAGCTATATATTTTCAGATTTTACGACTCCGTGTATAATGCTGTTGGCATAGTTACCAAGTTCGGTTGTATTGCCGAAAAAAATATGTAAATTCGTGGATTCGGTTCGGTACGGTCATTAATTCGGAAATTTTGAATTCGGTTCGGTGTTATATTTTTTCAAAGGTTTTTTCAAGGCTTTCCACCCGCTGTCTCTCACCTTTACTGTGCTTCATTCTTAAACTCTGCATCAACATGAACACACACGCACGCGCTATCTCAAACCTAGTGTGCTTCCTGCCTCAACAGTGCATGAACACACTCACTGTCTCCAACTTTTAGAGTGCTTCAATAGTGCCGTCACAACTTCATCTATTTAAAGGAGGTAATCTGGAAAACATTGAACTATGCAACAGTAAATAATAATTTAATCTGCAATTTATATGTATAGGTTTACTAAATACATAAATATATTTTATATTATATGATTTTCAAACACTACATAAATATATTTCATATTATATGATTTTCAAACAGTGTTAAATATATTTTATAAATTCAAAAAATAATGTTATGCCTATGTAAAAAAAAAAAAATACCATTACATCAATGACTTAAGAACTTACTTTTCAATTGTTGAATGGGAAGAGTCTTGGCATCTAAGTTCACTATATATATATATATATATATATATATATTAATTATGATTTTCAAACACTACATAAATATGTTCCATATTATATGATTTTCAAACAATGTTTAAATACATTTTTAAATTTAGAAAATAATGTTATATTTATGTAAAAAAAAAAAATTATCATTACCTCAATGACTTTAGAACTTACTCTTCAATAGTTGAATACGAATAGTCTTGGCATCTATTATCTATTTGAGAGGGGTAAAATTTTAATTCCAACTTTGCTGGGTTGATGCAAGAATACAAGTTTGGACCAACTCAACTATGGTGTAAATATGTTATTGAACTTATCTTTCTAATTCTTGAATAGGAATCAGTCTGCTTCGAGCTTTGCTTAGCTGATACATTGGAAGAATACAAGTTTAATGGACCTAGGCAGCTCTGTTGGAAATAATGTAGGAAAGGGAAAGCAAGTTTAGAACTAGGCAACTTGGACAATTGAAATAATGTAAAGAAAAACCAAGCTAATGCAGGATGAATTAATATTTATAAAACTTCATATAAAAATTAGCAAATTGATAATTCTTAATAGGAAAAAAATAAAAGAGATTATATTTTTACAGAACAATAGAATAAAATAAAATTAAAAAACAATAATTTGTATATTAGAATATTTTATAAAATAAGAAATTTCAATCAAAAAGGAGAATTCCTACCTTAACAAAAATAAAAATAGTAATTTTTATTTTAGAAAAAAATTAACTTCTATAACTTTTATATTTTCATTAAAATTTTGAATATAATGATTGTTCATTTATTATGATGGTGCTGTTTTTTTCAATATTATAGGTTCGAATTTTTTTAGAATTTGGTAACTACGCTGAGTAATCGAGAGCCTCTAGCACAGATTTGATTATTTTGGCGGCTTCTTTCTCACAACGAAAACCCTTTTGCTCTATCACACTAAGCAAATCTCCGCCATTTTGGCGGCTTCTTTCTCACAACGAAAGCCCTTTTGCTCTATCACAGTGTGCAAATCTCCGCCATTACAGAGCTCCGTAATCATGTAAGTAAATTGCTCATCTTCGTATACAGACACGAGTTGGACGATTCGCGGGTGGCCTGATAGACGGCGGAGAAACGATATCTCGCGTTGTGCAGCTTCCTTGTTGCGTATAGCTTTGCAAGCATACTCTCCTCCTGTTTTCTTGCAGACACACTTTTCACAACTCCATGCTGTCCTTCACCGAGGACATCGTTGCATACTGTAAAATCGTACTTGACACATTCCTAAGTGGGTTCCAAATCACTCATGCAGCATAGAGTCACGTTATATACAAATAATAATGTTTTTTTTTAATTAATAATTTTGATATACAATATTTACTATGCTTAGGTCACAACCATCTTGTTCATCACTCAACCTTAGTCACATATAGACATTTTACATTCCATTTATGGGGATAAAAAATAAAGTGTTAGGTGTAGCGTGTCTCGCAAACCACCCCTAAAAGAACATAAAGATGACATCAATGGTACAAGAGTTCATCCTAGAGATGAAAGTTTGAAACAATTTTACTTTATACATACCAACAAAAACATATCAATTGTCATGTAGTTGAGACCACTTTGATGTTTTGCACCCATATACAGTAAGTGTTGTGGTTAGCAATTAAATTGTTCTTCTTGTATTCATTATTCAAGTGTTACTATTAAAAGTACATGGAACACTTAAAATAATTCTGAGATTACAATTTACTCCAAATTCATAAAATTTACATAATAGTTGATCGATATTTTTGTTTTCAAGAAAAATCACAATTTCTATTTCGCTATAAGATGAGAATCACATTTTTTTAAGTACTCAAAACACGACACAAATAAAATCAAGTTGATATATATATATATATATATATATATATATATATATATATATATATATATATATATTTTATTTTTTTCCATTTCTAAAACAACTTTTTTACCTTTACCTATTTCTCCACTTTTTAAAATTTTTTAACATGTAATTACATTTTATTTTTATTGTGTTGATAAATTTATTGTTATATTAATAGAATGTTTATTGTTATATTTATATTGTTATATTTTATTGAATCATTTTTTAAATTCAATTTTTTTATATTTTAATTTTATTTTTATTAATAAAATTATGAACAAATTTCTACATAAAACAAAGTCATAATATATATGGCATTAGACTATACAACATTATAAATTAAGATCAGTTTAACCATATAAATTAAAATAATGATTCCATAACCATATTTAAATTTATAATAAGCAGATAAAAATTTAATACTTACATATAACAAGATTCTTAACTTGGAATATTCACCCCACAACATTATCATGAATATTATTAACTTCTAAATAAGCTTTGTTATAATACCATGTGCCAATACTTTGTGTTATCAATACCACATGCTTAAAAACCTTAAGTAATTTCAAAATCAAAATATTTTAATTTAGTAATTTCAAAATCAAAATATTTTAATTTAATTTAATTACACTCTAAAGCGTCCCTCTTTGAAAACAACTCCCCTTAACTGCTATTTGTACCATTATGTACCATTGATTTTGATGTTAGATGATTGAAATAATATCTACCTTAGGATTGAATATTGTTATTCATCAGTTATTAATATCTACCATAGGAAAACTGTTTTAGGTCGTACAATATTGGGAGAATGCACATAGAGCAAGGCGAGGGTGCGGCATATCCTGGACATTCCCGGAGCTGTGTAACGACTAAAGCTCTTCAAAGCGGAGCTGTTGGAAGAAGGCAGTTTTGACACTGCAGTCTCTGGATGTCATGGTGTTTTTCATGTAGCAACTCCTACCAGCTACACACCCAAGGATCCAAATGTAAAGCCGTATGAATCTCCGTTAACATTTCAAAGTTCAGAGTACCAAATATATTTAAATGTGAATTTACCTTTAATTCGTCTTGTGGCAGAATGATATGATCAAGCCAGTCGTTGAGGGTACGCTGAGTGTACTAAGGGTGTGCACCATGGCTGAAACCATATATCTCATTCCTATCCTTGTCGCAGGTCCTTCCATTACCCCAAATGTTCCCTCCTCTATGGAGTTGGCTCTCTCTCTCTCCTCACCGACATCCCACAACACTTGCAACAATTGAAGTTGTTGTCCATGTTATTGAGATGTGTTCCATTAATACACGTCGATGACCTCTGTAGTGCTCATATTTTCTTGATGGAGAACCCCTCAGGAGAGAGCCTCTACATCTGCTGCTCAATCAACACCTCCATCCCACACCTTGTACAACAATTGTCAAAACACTATTCGCAGTACAATTTCCCAACCCAGTGAATATCATTATGCCTTTCCAATTTAATTTTTGTGCGTATATGTATAGGTTGAGCAACCTAATGTTTGTGTCTATATGTCCAGGTTTCAGGATGTGGTAGATACTCATAAGGTGAACATTTCGTTGAAGAAATTGGTGGAGAGTGGTTTCTCCTTCAAATTTGACAGTGGTGAGCTACGACGATGTTGTGGAATATAGAAAGACGAAGGGATTGCTTAATTAATGAATTAGGGATGACCATTAAATAAAAAATAATGTTTGATGAGTGATGGTAATAAAACCACTAGTATGCGATTATTTCAATTATTTCGTAAACACGTATGTATATTTGATCCCGTGTCTTTGTTTTTTATAAAATAAGAAACCCAACAAAATCCACCAATGAATTTGAGGAACGCTAATAGCCCTTTCTTGTACAATAATGCCACTATCCCCACCATGTTGTCGCACTCATTAGAGTACTGTGGGGACCCATAAATGCCGATGACAATGATAGGAACACAAAATTAGATGTATATAGACTAGTAGTGCTTAATTTAATTTCTAAAATGAGTAAAAAGGTTACATATTATCCTCTTTTTTTTCTAATTTGTTTTTTTCATACATATATCTAAGATTTTTTTCTGGTGGTTATCATGTGCAAGATCTTTCATATCTTTATAATTTATAATTATATTTTTTCCCCAAAATAATCACAAAAAGTATTATCTAGAAATTATAATTATAATTAGAACCTAGGACATTTTATTATTAGTTAATTTTTTATAATAAAATGTAACTTAATTCATTTATTATTCGTAATGAAAATATTTATTCAAATGTCTATATTATCATTATTTATAAAAACGGTAGTGCTTTACTTATAGATGGGAAAATATGGGTTTACTTTTTATTCTTATTTTAATTCTTAAATTTTAGTTAGGTGGAGTTAAAGTTATTGAAGTTATGTTGCACTCTGGTTTGGTTTAGTTGCTGAAATGAGTTGTTATTTTAGGTTCAAATTTTATTGATATGGAGTTCTCAAAATCTAGAATAAATTTTTTTATGGTTTGCAGTTTTTCTAATATGTATTTCATCAGAATGTTTTAAATATTTTTGTGATTTCCAGTTTCCCATTATTTTGAAGATAATCATGTTAGTATTCATTATGTTTTTGGATGTTTAAGAATACATTTTAAAAATAAACTCATGCATGGTTCTAAACTGCAATGAATGATAATAGAATTTTCAATATAAACATAGGGTTCTACACATCCAAGGTTTATTGCTATTAATTTTTTACATTTTAGTATGCAGATTTTCATAGTTAATATCATGATGTTGTGATGTGATATTTTTGTGGAATATTATGTATTTTAATGAGGTGTCTAAATTTTTGAGGAAACACTTTACCTATTTTAGAAAATAAAAACATTGGATTTTTAAAAGTACTAGATTATGACTTTACAACGTTTTCTTTGCAACATATGGTGCAATTTCTAGTTTTGTAAGATTTTTAAAATTAAATCTAAAAGAAAAAAGGTATGGGAGAGATGTTATAATAGTGCAAATTTTTATAAAAATTTATATGTTAATTCAATTAAATAATTATAAAAGGGTAAAAGTAATATGCATGATGTTGTAGTTTGTGTAAATGAGTGTGAACATTTAAATGCTGACTCAATTAACAATAAAAAAAATAAAAGTAATAAAAATAATAAAATTCAATTTGTTATATTGTAATCCAATTGAACCAGTGACTTCACATCAAAGAAAGGACTGATCGGGGAGGGAAATTCAAGATGGCCGAATTACCGTCGATCCAAGACTTCATGGATGATTAGGTAACCATATTTAAATTTAACTAATAAGTACATAAAAAAATTATACTTACAATATACCAAGAGTCTTAATCACGGATATTCACCCACATTTTATCATATATATTATTCACTTGTAAATAGGCTTTCTTACAATATCGGGTCTCAATACCATGGTTTATCAATACTACATGCCCAAAAACCATAACTCATTTCAAAATCAAAATATTTTATAAATATTTACTTTTATTTTTATTTTATAACACTTTTTAAATTAAATCTAAAAATAAAAAGGTATGGGGAGATGTTCTCTGTAAATGTTTGGAAGGTTGACATGTGGTCCCAATTAAAAAAATAATAAAAGGTTAACAATAATTGCATAGATAGACTCTCTAGCTCAATATGGTAGAGATGCGATATCCTTTAAACATTTAATAATGTAATTATCAATAAAAGATTTTGACTGACTCAAATTACCTAAAACTAAAACTGAAAAAAATAAAAAAAATTATAATTATAATTAATAATACAACTAATCTATATTCATTTTAATTCAGGATATATCAATGATAAAAAAAAATCAATTTCTTAAAATGAAAATTTTTTAAAATAAGAAAAAATTTAATTTATAACGTTTGATATTTACTAAATCCAAAATTAATATGTTTTAAAATTTTTAATCACTATATTTAAAAAATAATTAACAATTTTATATTCTAAAAACTATTTAAAATTTAAAGAAAATTAACCATTATTTTATTCGAAATTAAATTATAAATTACCACATCAAAAACACTATAACTATAAAATATTAAAAAAAACAATATACTTATAAAATATAAAAAAAAAACACTATAGCTATATAATGATTTCACTAAGGAAAAAGTCAAATTTACTTAATTACATGAAAAAAACACTTTAATTATAAAATGATTTGTTTTCATTATTTAAAAAATAATTAACAAATTTATGTTCTAAAATCTAATTAAAATTAAAGTAATATTTTTTAAACCATCATCTTAATCACAAATAAATTATAAATTAAAACATCCAAAAAAATATAACTATAAAATGATTTCACTAAGGAAAAAGTCAATTTTACTTAATTGCATGGAAACACACTTTAATTACGGAAAACACTATAAGTACAAAGTGATTTCACTAACGAAAAGTCAAATTTACTTAATTGCATGCAAAAACACTTTAATTACAAAATGATTTGTATAAAAAATAGTCATAATTACATAAGCGTATGCACACTTACTTCACTTACAATTGATTTCTACACAGGCTAGTCAAACGTTACTTTCTCGTTTAAAGAATGGTGTATTATGTATTTTTTTTTTAAATAACAAATATTATTATCAGTTTTGTGAGTGTATATTTTCACATTTATATTCATGTTGATATAAGTTACTACTTACATGCTATGTGTACGTTTATTAATGTCTAAGTGTTTTGAGTTTTGGGCGGTGTCACTACTCATCATTGGAGACTAAAGTAAAGTATATTAACAAATATTGTGCTTAGTTTATTAGTATGATTATTAAAAGCTAGTTTTAAGGGTTGGTTTTGATGATCTTAAGTTAAATGTGAAACTTTTTAGTTCTTTCTTAAAGTTAGGAAGGTCATGTATTTTACTCTCTTAACCCCCTCAATGCTGGATTCTATAGGTTTCCCTACTTATTAATATTATGAAAAACTAGTTTTAAGGATTAGTTCAAGTGATCATGAGTTAAATTTGAAACTTCTTATTTCTCAAAGTTGGGAAGATAAGGGATTTGCCTCTCTTGATCCCTTGAGTGTTAGACTATCTAATCAGGACCAATAATTTACCTTGTTTTCCATTCATAGATCCTAAAGAAGTACTAGAATTCTTTCCCACAAAAAATTCCTTGAAAATAATGATTAAAAAAAAACCTTTAACCTTTTAAATTGATTTCAATAAATTGTTATCATGATCATTATATTGATTTCAATAAACTATTATCGTGATCATTATAAATTACCTTTTAGAGGAGACAAGAGACAACTATACATATTATAAAATCACATGAAAACAAATTCAAATAATGTAACATAACGTGTTTTTATTGCATATAATGCATGTATACGCATTTAAAATTAAAGCCAATTAGAGTACTTTGATAAACACTTGACAGTGAAGCCAATTAAATGGGAATAGCCTTTTTTTTTTGCTTGATAGGATGATGTTAGAGAGGATGGTCACCACCAACCTAATCAAAACTTGGGTGAGGAAGACACCAAAGAAATGTAAGCAAGAGGTTTAGAGAAGGAGATGTATATTGTTTTTTTTGGGAAGGAATGGAACATGAAATGATCAAATGACCTTAGAGAGAAAAAACAATGGGAAAAACAATGAGAAAGTCTAGGAGTTTAGAGAGCATGAAATATAATTACACAATGTCGCACTCAACATGCTATTTGATAAAAAGGATGGTTGTATAATAGGAAAATCAATAACATTATTAACATTTTTATGATGTAATTTTCTAGTAGATTCCCCATCATGACAAGCAAACTTATTGGGTAAGAGATAAGCACCATGTGTAGGCTATTCTTATCCCAATGCGTTACAAGGTGTGTCATGGGATTTATGTTTACAAATACATCCCATGATACACATTGGAAAGTATTGGGATAATTTTAGCTTATTACTAGTGTTTATCCCTTGCTAATGCACTACTGGGAATTTGAGGCACAAAAATAAGTGCATCAAATTACTAAAAATTATCATGACAAGTTAATATTGAAAACAAGTATATCAACTTTAATACAATACCATTCACATAAGTTGTATGACACAAACCATCATGTACACATAACTAGAACATACAATCCATAGCTATGACAATGCATATTTTGGAGTCCATCACTCATGGAAAATGAGTATTGAAGTAAGAAGATGAAACATGCTCTATTAATGGTTGAAAGGCGAGGATGTCACATACATCCCATGATACACATTGGAAAGTATTAGGATAATTTTAGCTTATTCTTAGTGTTTTTCCATTGCAAATGCACTACCAATAATTTGAGGGGCAACAATAAGCACATCAAATTACTCCAAATTATAATGACAAATTATGATTATGAAAACAAGTATATCAAATTTAACACAATATTGTTCATACAATTTGTATCAGCTAAAAGCATAAATCATCATGGAAAAATAACTAGAACATTACAACAATTCCTAGCTATGAAAATGCATAGTTGGGAGTCCATCACTCATGGAAAATGAGTATTAAGGTAAGAAAAATTAAAGAAGATGAGGCATGCTCTATTGATGGTTGAAAGGCGAAGATGTCAAGGTGTGTGAGACTTGGATAATAAGATTGAAGATGAGTAATGCCACTCCCATTTAAAACCATGGATGTAGCATATAAATAAGGCTAGGAGGGACTCATGAAATATGATAACACATAAACTAAACATATCAAAGGGAATATGCATAGATAAACTCACTAGCCCAAAGGAAAAATTGATTTGGAATGTATAATCATATAATTCACATCTATTTTGGTCCCTTAGCAATGGAAAAAATGAATTTGTTGGCTTATAGTGTCCATTTTAGAAGTAGGTCTTACTTTGGTAATTTTGGGTCTAGAACCTTTGAGATTTTATTTAAGAGCTTACATTATCATTTTTGGGGCCAAAACTTTGTAAACAATGCTTCAACCTCTAGACATTGTTCTACATTGTATTGAGATCTTTCCAATGGTGCAAAGATAACCATAATTTGAGTTCATATGTGGAATTTATGCCTACCACAAGTTGACCTATCATGTTTACCACCATGATTATAACAGATGCTATGTCAACTTTCATAATTCACATGTTTGGAGCTAGTCATGTGTGGATTGTCAAGAATATTCTAGAGTGTCCAAAAGCATAAAAATATTTGGGGGTTGAGTCATGCAAGAAGCCTAAACCTAACCTTTGACAACTATCATCCCATCTTAAATATTAGGCTATTGGGAAATAAAGGCGTTACATTCTTATTGTATTGCATATTTTTACATAATTGACTAGAGCATTTGAAAGTGAGATTGTGGAGTACAATAGAGGAAATAGAAGACCCTCTAGCAACTAAACTTGCCACAATATATATGAAAACTCCATAGTGAGTGACATTTTATTTTTATTTGCATTTCATAATTAAAAAAAAAAGATTAGAAAATAGACTTTATATTTTAGTTGGGTTTTTATATTAGGTTTTTCTATGTGCGTTCATCTTGTTATTCGCATTACTTCTTTAAATTCAATTTTAGTTTCTTTCACAATTTCGTATATTAAACTAATAATATTAAGTTTGAATCTAAAGTAAATCATTAAATAATAAAAGAATTCATAATGTTGTAAAATTTATTTTGACAAATTAATAAAATATCCAATAAAAACTTTAATATAACTAAAAGGGAAAATCCCATTTCATCATAAGGAGTAAAAGGAAACTGATAATTTATGTATTAAGGGTGGAAACTCAATGAATGGTTTAAACATGAAGCCTATGCCCCTTTCAAATTTAAATGAAGTGGTAGAAATTACAAAGCGAGCATTAAAGTAAAGGAGGCATTTGAAGAAAAGGATATTAAAAGACAAAAATTCAATGAATCGTTTAAACATAAAGCCTATGCCCCCTTTCAAATTTGAATGAAGTGGTAGAACTTAGAAAGTGAGCACTAAAGAAATGGAGGAATTTGAAGAAGAGGACATTAAAAGACAAACTATCCTTTTATAGGAAAATTAACATCGCTTATTTGAATGCATTTATCATTCACTATATTCAAATAAAACTTATCCTAAGTCTTACCCCTATAGTTCGAATAGACATTATTTTGTGGGCTCCACTCTCATTCATTATATTCAAATAAAACTTATCCGAAGTCTTAGCTCGATATGAGGCTAAATAAATAATAGCTCCACCTTTCTTATTCATTATAAAATTTTGTTGAAGCGATTTCATACGTTTGAGAAAAATGTTTTTAGAATGTCAAAACTTTAAATTAATTAATTTAATTTGCATACAAAAATAATAAAGGTTTGAAAAAATGTTACAATAGTCCTTGTTGCAGTGACTAATAACTTTAATAGACATGAAATATGTTTTGGAAGTAGAAATGTATTTAAAAGAAGCCATCAAATGATATAATTGTTATGCAGTGAATGATCTAATAGTAAAGAGAAAATATAAAGATGTGATTGTTGACATAGTATGAATGACAAATCTAATAGTAAAGAGAAATTATAAAGATATGATTGTTGACATAGTGAAGGACAAATCAAATAGTTTAAAGGAGGACCAATCAAATACTTTGGAGTATATGAGAGAAAATATATCCATCCTTACTCAAATTTCATTGGATGGTGATAATTAACGATGGGACCTACATATCCAGTAAGTGTCTAACTTGGAGATAATAAAATTCTACTTTCTACAAAGTCAAACATTGACATAATATATCTCGGCAAAAGTTAGTGTTATTAGAAACAATGGTGAGAAATGTGACATGTGACGTACCGTGCCCTACATGAGGTGGAAGGAGGCCCCACATCGCATGTACCATGGGGGGATATTAACCTTTTTATTAAAGGTTTTTTTTTATATGATGTGTGCAACTCAATACTACCAACCTAGATAACCTATATTTATAATTTTATTTAAGAAAGTGGAGGGCTTTTTTATTTGTTTTGAGTACTAGCTTAATTATAGAGTTGTTTCACTCCTTTTTTAATCCATTTGTTTAAAAAAGAGGGCTTATGGGTTTATTTTTTAATTTTTAGATTTTAATCATAGTTGTGAACTTTGTATCAAAAATTTGCATGAGACACGTAATAATATAATATAAGTGTAAATTTTGGTATTTCATGCATTGCGGTTTATGTAAATTTAAGTCGAATTAGTATTTGAGAAGATTTTATTTATCGATTAAATTATCTATAAGTGAAAAACTTGTAGGAGGAGCTTATATAAAAATAAAATTTACATTCCATAAAAACGTGATTAAATGTTGGGGGTCTTTGGCCATTGAATTATGTTTTATAGGTAAGCTCATTGAGGTGTGGGAGATCTCTATTCACCATAACTATTAAGATGGTAGAATGAGTTGGTTCCTCTTTTTGAGTATTTTGTAGCTTAATTTCTTCCATTTGAATTTTGATTTCTCTCAATTCATTGTCTATCTTGTATAATTGTGTATTTTGAACAATAATTTGTTCCATAACAATAGTCAAGGAGTAGGCAAATTGATTGTCGCAAAACTTGAGAAGTATAATGTATTTTGAAGTCTCATCTCCTTCTTCCTGTATTCTGAAATTACCTATACACTACTTGGGGAGAAGATCAAACAATGACCCTTTGAGCATGTTTTACGGAAATACAAACCTATGGACAAGTATGCTTTTGCTAAGAGGGTGGTTCACTTAGAACAATAGAAAGAAATATATTTGACATTTTCCTTAAAATGAATATATAGAGGGAGAGAAACGTACTTGTAATCTATTTTCTTTCCCTTGCCTTCCTCGGTCGCTTTCGTCGCTCTCAATCCAACTTAAATCGCCTGATTGATACTTGCCATGGAAAGCAGAAGACAGAAAACAACATAAAGGAAATCCAATCTATTCAAGTTAAACAAATTGAATCGATTAAACTCATTAATACACATAACATCATTAACACATGCATTAGGAAAGAGAAAAATATCTTTATTATGAAGTAGAAGGAAGAGTAAAACGAGTTGATCGATTCGATGTCACTCATCTAGCTTGAGTCCCATCCTCATCACATCCAACATCAACAATCCAACAACATCACAGTACATGCACAACACCCTCAAGAGCTGATATCTCACCAGCATAACTCTACTTAACACAAATTCATGCTCCCTTGTGCACTATGTTCAATGCTCTATTTATAAGTAGAGGAAGGTAGTTTGAAATAAATGAATCATTGAATGGCTTTACTAAAAATGGATGAAGAGGTTTCCTTGTTCATGGGAATAGGAGGACAAGAGGTTTAATGACTTCATGGGTTCTAAATTCGAGGCTATCAGATGAGGTGAGAGCTAGAACAACTTCTATAAGTCAACAAAAGTCGGGGAGATTCCCCGAATCTAGTGAAAAATTCTCTCTTAGTCAACCAAAAAACTCTAAAGTGGGCCTAGATCCTCTGCAACATAGCCTTGCATGGGAGTAGATGCTTTGCAAAGCAGTTATAGTTGTCTAGGGGTGTGTTGATGCCTTAATGGGGCACTTCAATTGGCATCTAAGAAGTGAAACTTTCATGAAGGAAGACCATCAATGTGATGACTTGTTTAGGGAATGTAGCAACCAATTCAAAGTACGATAGACCCTAATGAATATTGATCCGTGTTTTGGGATGATGCCCAAATCGCCCTATAACAGATGCCCCCTAAAGCATGAAGTCAAAAATGATAATTTTGAGTGATTTTATTTACGACATGATGAGGGGGAACTGAAGCCAAAAACGACCTGCATTAATTACAATACATTACATCATGATATTTGTTCATCTTGTACATGAATTTCTGAGGGAGGCATATCCCATACTCAGCACATAAACTTTCATATCATCAGAAATTCGTCCACAAATATATACTATCTATAGTTATAGACACATGATAGGATGACCATATGAATAATTACCATCGTACGGATGATTTGGTAGTTCTCCTGAAATAGCACCCGGATGGATGAAAGTAGATCCGATGTCTTCTATCTCATTCACTCGATTGCTTAAAGTACGAGTCTAACCATGTGAATATATGATCTGAAGTTGAACATGGGAAGACACCATCTGATTACCAACCAATGATGTGAGCCATTAACAAGCGCGAGAGAAACCTTCGTTGATGATAATGGTTCTCATGGTATTGTTGTACATTCTGCATGGTGTGAATAGATGATTTGATGTCGTACACCATACAAAGTCTTTCATTCGAAGGCCTGTGATGTCAACGTGTCGCCAGGAGCGAGAAACCTGCCATTGATGTAAAAAATATCCAAGGTACTGAAAGGTTGTTTCGAAGTCAACTTCCTGGATAATGAGCTGATGTAGCTAGGAAGCAACTCGTTGCAGGAGGGAATTGATGCTTTCCTCATCAACGACATGAAACAGGAGTAATGATTTTTGAGATAAAACGTGACTGATGAAGAAATGTTAGGGATGACGGTCATGAAATGAAGGTTTATGAGTATTGCAAAAAACGAGGAATAACTGAGTGACTTATCTTGAACATATCAGTGACATTGAATGAATTGGCAGCATTTGACCCAAAACCGAAGTGATGGATGTTATGATATACCATAGGTATGATAGACCGTCAAGAATATTACCCAACCCAAAATCATAGAGATGAAGTGAATAAGTGTCATGTTCAAGAGTGACTTGCTACCAGAAAGTATTTTATCCCTTTCCAATTTTTCCCAGTCATTGCTGAATAGTACCTCTTCACTTTTTAAGAAGCTTGAGGAGGATAACACATGCTTGATGTATAATTCCACCCTTCGGGTGAATCCATTGCTATTTTATGCTTTACCGAGTCTAGTGAAGGTGAAACTTGATCTTGTCATGATGGAAAATTCTGTCGCTGTTTGATTCTTTAATGAGTCTAATGACATTGAGAACTTGGTCCTCTTTAATGTTTATAGAGTTTGAAAAAGGGACTAAAAGAAAACTCCACAGGTTATTTTTCGTATAACAGTCCCTCAGATCCAAAAAAGCATAAAATAATACCTGAGAGAACGTCCTAGTCATGCTTGACTTGGGTTTTCATTTTTTAGCATCCAAAAAGACCAATATGGTCTGTTGAACCTTAAGAAAGTAAGATTACTCATAATTATTTAGCATTTTATTTCTATGCTCAAAAAACATTAAGAGAAGCATTCCAAGTTCACCATAGTTTTTCTAACTTAAAAGGTCAAGAAGTTTGGTGGTCTAACAAATCTCTTAGAAATTAGATTGAATATGAGCATAAGATTGAAAATCTAAGAGAAAGTTCCTTTCATATTCAAGACTCTTAGTGTCACAAAGGTGACATAATCTTTCATCCATTGGTTTTTTGGGAATTGAAAAACAACCAATTTCTCTATGAAGCTTGTGAGAATTTGTTCTTACTTTAGCAATGTTCTTCTTAAAATTAGTCAAGATTTAGATATTAGTTTTTATTTTCAAGATTGGGGTTGATCACCTCTTTATAATATCTTAGTTTCTTTTTTTCCCTCTAACTCTTTATCACCCCAAAATTTCTCCTCAAATTTTGAAATAATAATATTTTTAATATTATCCTTATTATGCAAAATAATCTCCTTTTTTATCTCCCAATGGTCTAGCAAAGACTAGGCATCCTTATGACATCCATTCTCTAGCCAAAGGTGGGGGTTTAATATAGATTTGGAAGCAATATTAGGAAACCTCTTCGATTCCATGATAAGGTGTATTACATTTAATCCTGACATTTTAGGTTTTAAACTAATTTTTGTTCCATTATATCTCCTTATTAGAATCTCTAGAGATAATGCAACCCTAAACCTCACATTTGTATATAATTATAGGATAGAAGAGAGTCTCACATATGAGTTTATTTAAGGAGCACTTGGAACATTAACAAAAAACATATAGGTCTACGCTAGAGACATGTTCTGATGTCAGAAAACAAAGGAGATATCATTATTTGTCTCTGTTACATTCAGGAGGTAGTCGATATTCCACCTATGTAAGTATATTGGATCTTTCTCCACGTAACTTCAAGTATATCAAATGGCGCTCCCCATATGAAAAGTATATGGGAGTACTTCCTATCATACTGGATGCATTAGGAAACAATGCCATGGAATGTGCTTCCATGAACCTCCAAATATATTTTTGAAGTCCTTTATAGGTTGTTATCCCATCATAAGTAACTGAGTCAACCACCTTGTTAACTATGATACACCAAACACAACATTCAGGGATATTTCTTGCACATACTTGTAATGGTACGATATATTTCAATTCACAGTGACTTGGTAACACCTTTTTCCTAGTTATCCTTATTTTGTTTTATTTTATGTCTTTAATTTCTAAAATCAATTAATTAACTATGGAACAACTCCTTAGTAGATCTTAGGTTGAGACTAATGACAATAGTTACCAACTCTATCAATCGAGGAAACCCCTCTAACAGGAATCCTGGTCCTTTTCCTTCTTTTAGAAATATCGGTGCTCCTTACATGGCAATGTTGTCCCTTCCCATATTTCCAACGGTTTACCAGTTTGG
The DNA here is from genome assembly GCA_034641835.2 of Pinus albicaulis. Taxonomy (NCBI): domain Eukaryota; kingdom Viridiplantae; phylum Streptophyta; class Pinopsida; order Pinales; family Pinaceae; genus Pinus; species Pinus albicaulis. The sequence goes on from CM076569.1 coordinate 913,796,652, forward strand.
TTTTTTTTTACCTCCTTGGTTCCAAATGTCCAAACTTATTCTCAACCAAGTAGTCCTCCACCTGAAAAACGTCAACATCAAGTTGATATTTTTCCTTCTTCACCTATTTCTTCATCCTTTTCTTCCTCCTCGCTTGTTGAATGTATTGATTCAAGTAACTCAAAAGCTAAGAAGAAGAAGAAAATGATTAAGAAGAATAATCAAGATAGGTAGGGGGAAACCCAAAAAACATTGCTATGAATGCACCTAATGTTGAGAAACATTCCAGCAAGCCTCGTAAAGTTAAATATTCTTGCATGTTTTTTAAGGGTCCTCAGGATTATTTGAATAACCCATAACAATTTCAAGGTGGGATGCAAATACTAATTTCTCAACCTATCCTATCTTATTCTAGATATCCCTCACCAATAGTTAACCTTCCCCCGCAAGGTTACTGAGATACCTAGGGGAAAAATAAGAGTTCTTTTTCTTGTGTCAAGCTTTTTAAAAATTGAAACACAATACCTCGAAGCAGAGTTGCTTTTCTTGTGTCAAGCTCATTGAAAAATGAAACAATGTCTTGGAGGAATATGTGGATATTGCAGTTCCTTGAGCTTGTTTTAGTCATTTACATGTTCCATTTTTAACTCTTGGAGATAGAGTTGGAGCCTACAAGCAAGTAGAATAAAAAGGCTTACTACAGATTATAAGTGGGTATTTCTTTTGTATCCTAATTTATGTAAGAAAAATATATATTGTTTTTTGTGCATTGTTTCTAAATCAAGCCACTAAATCTAATGAGTTTCATTTTAGTAGAATTTTTTTTTAGATATAACAATCACCTAGTAATTGTGTAAGACAATTTGGTCCAGTAACAAAATTGATTTTGATCCATCCATCTTCCATGGTGATTTGATGATATCTTTGTCAAATGAGCACAAAGAAAAAAGCTTCAAAACATTCAAACCTGATTAGCGCTTTATCACCCTATCTCCATACAATTTTCATAAATAATAAAAAACAAACTTTCTTTATTTGTCATACAAAAAGAACATGAAACCAACTTTCTTATGGAAATTATCAAATTATTAATATCTAAACAAGTTATCAAACTTATGGAATTCAATGGATGTCTTTAGACAACCGAGGATAATATCTCAAAGTGAAGTGGTTGATTGTCATTTTTCTGTGTCGTTCATAGTCACAATCCAGGGGTGATCTGTTCAAGAAACAAGTTATTAGCACCTGTTCAATAAAATTGATTGCCTTTCAAAAACTTCTGGTCAGAAATTGACTTGTTGCACTGAAGATGTCAAAAGGAGTTACTTACTCAATATTTGTTGAGCAGAGAGGCGTTGCTGAGGATTTTTCTCCAAAATCCCCAGAACAAGTTCTTTCGCAGAGCTGGAAACGTTCTTCCATCTACTGGAGGTAACATCTGGTGATATTCTCTGTATTTTTCTGCACACACGATAGATACTATCCCCGTCGAATGGCAATTGTCCGGATAGAATAAAATATAGCACCACTCCCACGCTCCATATATCCGCTTCTTTGGAATAACTGCCGTTCAGTTTTTCGGGCGATGCATAATAGAGACTGCCAACGCGATCCTTAGTGATCATCTCCCCTAAAAACCCAACACAAACAAAGAGATTTTAAAAGAATTAAGGAAGCTGGTGTCGCCAATATATTGAAATGTCATGCTAAGAGCACAGAAAGATAAGGTTATGGATAATATGTTTTTTTTTACCTTCTTTATATTCGTCAGCGTGATCAAAATCTGCGAGCTTAACATTCCACGAGGTAGAGGAATTGCGATTATTCAAATCCCAAGACAGCAATATATTTTCAGATTTTACGTCTCCATGTATAATATTGTTGGCGTGTGAGTAGTCGAGAGCCTCTAGCAGAGATTTAATTATTTTGGCGGCTTCTCTCTCACAACGAAAACCCTTTTGGTCGATCACACTACGCAAATCTCCGCCATTACAAAGCTCCGTAATCATGTAAGTAAATTGCTCATCTTCGTATACAGATACGAGATGGAGGATTCGTGGGTGGCCTGATAGACGGCGGAGAAACGATATCTCGCGTTGTGCAGCTTCCTTGTTGCGTATAGCTTTGCAAGCATACTCTCCTCCTGTTTTCTTGCAGATACACTTCACAACTCCATGCTGTCCTTCACCGAGAACATCATGGCATACTGTAAAATCGTTCTTGATACATTCATAAGTGGGTTCCGGATCACTCCTGCAGCATAAAGTCACGATGGCTTCTACTGCGCGCAGCATTGCTCCAACACTTGGTACTGAAATATAATCACGTAAATATTCACCAGTAAATTTGTTATCGCTGATATGTAATGGTGAACGGTAATTTGATACTACAATATTGTAATTGTGTCCAGCAATATATATTATTTCCCAAACATCATGTCACATCCGTATCGACTCACCAGTAAATTTGTTATCGCTGATATGTAATGGTGAACGGTAATTTGATACTACAATATTGTAATTCTGTCCAGAAATATATATTGTTTCCCAAACATTATGTTACATCCGTATCGACGCGACCTTGTGATTAGCACGCTTAATCATTCAATTGTTCATTTTAAGTAGGTTTGCAACTGTGGTCGTGCACTTCTTTTGAGTGTTTTGTGTTTTCTCGTTATTGTCACTTCATCAAAACCACAAAATATCAATAATTTATAAGGTTTTACTGTAAATTAGCATTGGGAAGAGAACGTGTTAATTTTGATGGTTTTAAGATATATATAATATAATTTTCACTGGTTGTTATTTAGTTATATTGATAATTTATTGATAGAAATGAAAATAATGGAGATGCATTATTTGTTTAATGGTCAAGAATTTATGTTTTTTTAAGTGGTATATGTTTAAAATTTATGGGAGTAGAGTATGTATGTATTTATAGATTTTGGTAATTAAAATGCTTTGTCGTAGTGGGTTTTTTTGTCTCATTAACAAAGGTGTCACATAAATTAGTTTGGTGTTTAGCTTAGCTTCGATATTAAAATATTATTAATATTATAAAACTATATAATTTTTTATGAATTCTGTCATGCAACATAACCATTATGTAATATAGCAATTTGAAATATATTTAGCCTACATGAATGTTACACTAAGATATAGCTATTGATTATCGTCACATTGCAACAAAACTCTTATTGAATGTCACAATGTGACAAAACGATTAAAAAAACAGAAAGTTAGCATAAATGAACCAATATAAATATTGCAATAGATATAACCATACTATATCTCAATATGCCAAAACCTTTGATGAATGTCATATTACTACATAAAAAATGAGGATGTATCTTTTCCACATAATTAAAGATATATAAATCTTATAATGCAACACAACCATTGACAAATGTATCAATTCAACGTAATGAAGCCAAGATGAACATCATCATATAACAATCATTATGGAATGTCAAATTCAACATAGCCTTTAGTGAACATTGTAATGTCATATAAAACCCTTGATAATTGTTTTATCGCAACATAACCCTTACAAACATTGTAATGTCATATAACCCTTGATTAATGTCGTATTTCCACATACCCATTAAATAATATAAAAAATCAAGATAACTCAACAAAAATAATACACTCTCTCACAAACACAACGGCCGAGCTTATCTCGATTACAAGTTGCTCAAGCTTGTTGACATGGCGAGTGGAACCACCTCTGTCTCTATTGCCAATTCAGTTTCCGTAGTGAAGAGGTTTTTCGTTACACCAAAACCCACAGGTTTTGGTAAACTTCCAAACCGGTAACTAGGATCCCCATGGTGGGAATTATAGATTCCATAGAGGTGCGGTGATTACTCCAATACCCCCCCTCAAACGCAGCTCGGGAGAATCAACACCCCAATCAAACACAACTTGGTGGAATCGAACCTAGGTCCAGGCTCTGATACCATGTAAAATTTTTAGAGCAAAAATACGGATCTAGTTGAAGAATAATTGCACAAACTTGCAAGAATTGAAAATTAATCAATTTCATTCTCAATTTAATTTTTTGTTTTTCAATTCTTGCAAATTTGTGCAATTATTCTTCAGCTAAATCCGTATTTGTGCTCTAATAACTAGGATCCCCAGGGTGAGAATTATGGATTCCATATAGGTGTGGTGATTACTCCAACACATAGACAGAAAGATTTGTTGTTGAATTTCGAAAACCCACATGTCTTTTCACTATACTTGCAAACAGTTTGTATTCATCCACAGTGCAATCATGTTATGGATTATAGGGGTCAGATTGGTGATCTCAATATCCACATGCCATTTTATGAATCCAAGAGTTCATCATGATATATGGATACTAATTACAATATACAATCTTGATGGATGCCATATGTATGCATGTTCAATTTGAATTTTAAATTTCCTCAACCTGCCATGGATTTAAATTTGAATTTCCTCGCTTGTCATCTCCTTCATTTCTAGTTGGGCTTTGAAAAAAGGAGATTAGATCCCTTTTCAAGTGAAGTGAGAGACACCACAAAGGTACCATGGTAGAAGAAGTCATTACTACCATTCTCAATCTTAGAAAGAAGGGGGAATGGGAAAACATTGTAAAATAAAAGGGCATTGGACTTCTTCAAATTAATGTTGTTGTATCGTTTCTAAACAATATTGCTGCTTCATATCCATGCAATCTATGTACACAGTCCACTCCAATTGGCGCTACTTCCTTATCCAACTTCCCTCTTTGATGTAAGGGTTCCACCTTTAATATTGTAGCATTGTGTTGGAACATGGTTGTCATGAGTACTTTTATCATCACAACCCAATGGTTATGGATGGATATTTGCAAAATTCCAATGGTGTGCACACCTCAACGGATATATTCAATAGAGCACTTTTCCCATCACAACCCAACAATTCTAGATTGATATTTGTGAAATTCCAATGATGTACATAGCATAAGAGATATATTTGTATATTATTATATTTTGTGTATGTTATATCTTTTTGTATTTTATATATATGAAAAAATCAAAATTTTAAAATAATAAAAACTTTATAATGTTTATTTATTTATTTATTTTTAAATTAACATATTTGAAATTAAAATTATTAAAAAAACATTTTTAAATAATTTGATATTGAATATTTAATTAATTTTTCTTTACAGTTTAATATTATTATTCATTTTATTATTTGATGTTAAATTTTCTTTAATTTCTTGAACAAATTGCGATCCTTTCTACTTTTATGCTCAATTTTTGCATCAAGTTATGTAAAGAGGAAAATAAAACCACCAACTATTTATATGATAAAATTTATTAGGAATGTTTCCAAATAGTCTTTAAATCCGCAAGATAAATTATGTGCAAATGCCTAATTAAAAAAAAAAAAGCTGAAAGTATTATAAAAATAGAATGTAGGAGAATAATTTGCACCTATATAAGCTAGATCTTAATAATTTGTGGAGGCCAAATTTGGCTCTTAAAACTAAAGAAAACAATACAATTTCTCTGAGGGACTATAATTCCCAAGTTGAAAATACTTATAAATTCCCTAATATCATACACAACTAGCAAAAATTTTAAGGATGGAAGTTTATCTTAAAGTTTAGAAACCTTGGCGAATCTTACTAGTCCCCAATATGTAAATTGTAAATATTTTAATGATATTTTTGTAAAAATATTAGGTTTCCAATTATTTTATATTAGTATATATAAAATTTTGGCGATTTTTAGGGTAAAATAATTTTATACTATAAAATATAGGCGAAGCAATTTAAAAAAAAATGAAATTGGCGAATCCTTTTTTGTAAAAAACATGGAAAATTAGCCCTCTTGTGAATAATAGCCCTTAAAATTTTCCCTGTACACAACATTTAGACCTTATTTTATAGAAGAAGTGTTTATATTATGGAAGACATAGATTTTGGTGTTAAGTAGCTCATAAAAGGAAAATTCAAGGACATCTAAGACTACCAAGTAGACATTTAAAATTTGGAGGCGCTATCCTCATCCTTTGAATTGATAAGCTATTCAATTTAATAATCAAGCATGGCTTCCCTAAACCCTATAATTAAAGTGTCATCGTAAATAAATTTAAAACTGGGTATAAAAAATCCCTCAAATTATAGGACCATTATTATCAAACCTATTTTTGGCTATTTTACATGGAATTAATTTGGAAAATAAGATAAATGCATGAATAGAGATCTAAAAAAGAGCTAAAAGGTAGGCGATACTTCGGATCTATAATTTAACTACGTGTCACATTTCAAGGATCATTGTGGAGTACCACAATAACAAAAAAAATCTCGTTTCTTATTTTATTGACTTTAGAATTCCCTTGGCATAATTCCTTCCACTAACCTATGAAATGGATTTTAAATGATAAACTTTGTACAATAATGCTATTGCCAATGTTAGGAACACTAATTGTCTAAATGAATAAAATGTAATATAGAAACTAAGCAAAGTTATCCTTTGTTTCTTATGATTTTGGCATATACACTGAGAAGTTAGGGGGTTGTTTAGAAGAAATAGGTTGTGCAAGCTTGACCCTAGTTTGTATAGTTATCACCCTCCTCCTTTAAACTTTGCACTGAGATATTATTCTTATGGTGAGGAGCCCCTCTAATCTCAAAAAATAAAAAGTATCAATGATTTTTGCTTTAGTATGGGTATGAATAAAAATACTAACAAATGAAGGTTATGATAATTAAATTCAAAAATATCACTTACACTAATTTCACGTCAAAAATAACTTTTAATATGTCAACAATGACTTGTAACAAGTGACTTCAGACAAATATCTTGGAATTGAACTTGATCATATGCTTAACTAGAACTACAACATCACGAAATGGATAGATGGAAAGTGGAAAGCTTCTTGTGGAATTGAAAGTAGTTGTAAGTTATTTCATATTTAGATATGGGATAAGAATAAAATCCTCTTTGAGATAGACACTCTTTTTTATCATATGTGCTTGTGAATTATAGGGCTATAACATATCTATAAAATAATGGAAAAATATAAGACAATTCAAAAATATTTTATAAATTATAATCTCATAATTAAAGGAAACATGCCCTATCCTATCCTCCTCATAGAAGTGGGCCTTTACACTATTAAGAGCATGACTACAACTAGGTACCTGATGTATAAGAACAAGATATAAAAAATGGAAGATAAGAGAATTCCTACAATAGCTTCCAAATCCACCCAAAACCACCCACAACTCAAATACAGTTGGGATAAAGGTGTAAATTATTATCTAAATCATTAGAGAATAAAGGAAGAGGCCTCTATGTAGAATAATAATAATTCTAAAATGTTATTACATCCAAATATAAGGAGAAATTAGGGTTAAATAAATAATTAGAGGATAAAAGAAAATTAAGATAGTATGAGGTAAACAACCCTAATCTAGAAAATCAAAAGTATCTCTTTGTTTTGACTAGTGGAAAGAAAAGATCAACATTGTTATATAGGGTGTTGGAAAATTTCTAAAATGTCATGTGTCGAAAGACATTTTCATATTTGTGGCACTAAGAAGGTTGAAGATGAAAAACAATTTATCTTAAAATGTCTTATACACACCCACATTAAATCAAAACCTTCAAAATATTTTTTATAATACGAACTTTCCTAAAATTTTAATTCATAAAAGCTAAAGCGATTTTGAAATACTCTTTTTAAAATGTTTTAAACTAAATTAGTATTCATAAAATAAATTTTAGTATTCATGACATTTCTTAAGGTTTCATACACTAAATTTAAAAAGGTCTCATAAACTAAATTTATTTTTAGTGGATGTTAACGATCATTAATATTACCATTATATTGATAAACATAAAATAGCACAACCACATTAATAAAATAGTTGAAATATGTTGATCAAAAGAGTTTTCCACCTTTAAAATGTTGATTGGAAACATTAGTTTTAAAAGGTGGAAAATGGCATCAATCGGGATATATCAACAAATTTATTAGTGGGATTGTGCTAGTCACTTGATTGGCGTGCATGATGCAAATCAAAAAACCGTGGTTGACTATGGTTGAAATTATTTTCCTACACTTAAAAATGGTTGATGAGGGTTGACAAAGGTTAACCATGGTTGTTAAGATTTGTTGATAGTTGACTATGGTTGACGAGGTTGAAAAATATTGGCCATGGTGATGAGCTCCATCATTAGGTACATTTGATGGGGTCAATTGTCACTTTTTTTCCTTATTAATTCTCTCTTTCTTTCATTTTAATTATATTAGGTATTATGGTGCTAGTGTAGATGGTGATTGAGGCTTGTCATACTTCGAATGCCTAACATGATTTAAATGCAGGAAAATCATGAAGATATTGCATTTTTTATGAATATTTTTCCATTAAAGCTCAGAGTAGAAATCAAGGAGAGATTATAGGGGGATTTTACACCTCCTTAACTCCAAAAGGTAGCTAAGGGATCCTCGTTATTCCCTCCAACAGCTTGAAATAAAAGGCCGCCAAGCAAACTCAAGATCAAGTGCACCAAAGCTACACTTCACTTGTTGTCAAAGTGGACACATCACCTATTTTTTAGGGAGTTTTTGGTAGCTACCCTATAGGTTAAATAGGGATAAGCAAGAGCTCATTAGGATTCAAACTTTGAAGGAAGCTAATAGGATCTTAGCTCTTGTTATAGGTTTTTGAGACATTTATGTCAATGTAAGGAGACTATCTTTTACAATAAAATGAGTATTCAAATTTTGCTTCACTGATCTAGTTTCAAAGGGATACGCTTGTGGGTTAGGGCCCAATCCATTGGCCTTAGTCTCTCTTGTGTATTCATTATTTACTTTTATATTATTTTAGCTAGTTTTTCTTATGAGTATTTAGCTAGTTTTCTTGCACTTCAATTCATTGTTTTTAGTTTGCTTCCATTTATATTTTGTTGTAGATTTAGCTTGCTTACATGGTGGTAGAGTAGGTTGTAAGCTCATAAAGCTGTGTGTCAAGCATGACTCTCTCATCTCTTTCATTGGGGCTTGAGGAGGGTAAACGTTCTCCACTGGCCAAAATTGTTGTAGTTCCACGAATATGTTTAGAATGTTGTGTAAGATCTCTGTTTGTAGGCTAAAGTAGATTTTATTTCCAAATTCAACTCATCTTTTCCATTTCCTTCATCATGAATTTGTTAATATTTGTTTCATGAACAAGTGGTTTGTTTGCAGGTTCAAGTAGTACAACAAAGGAGGACTTCACCAACACCTTCATCTTCATTTCTCACCCTTCATCAACCTTATTTTAATCAAAATCTCCATCATCCCTATTTTCAGAATTTTCATCTTCACACTGTGAGAAAACCCTAGAGGTGAAAGACAGGCATCTCAAGAGGTTTTGAGCTCAGCCAAGGGGTGGGCCACCTTCCACTCTTCCAAAACCACCTTCACTCCACCTTCCTTACACTTTTCTCACCCATTTTTGGCCTCAGATTTCCATCAGACTATTTCTTTTAGCAATTCAATACTTTCTTATAGCACTACAAGAAACCTGTAGCAGCACTTGCATCGGCACTAGTGGGCCCCTCCTTAAGCCTAGAATCCACAATCCACCTCATCTAGACCTGCCAAAACCACCTAGACACCTTCAACCCAACACCCATGAGTTCAAGCCTTCCATAAACCACCTTAGCACTTTCTCCTCTTAGCTGCAAAACGATGCATTTACAAGCATAGTTAGGTCATGATTAATTGCATGATTAAAATAATGGTAGATATAAAATAGAGTAGACAGGTTTTGTTTAGCCATTTGGCCCAAAAAAGTGTGATTAGGTTAGTTTCCTTTATGCAATTTCAATTTGGAAATTTACTTCATTCAAGATGCCTAGTTTTCTTCCATTTCCTATCATAGCTTAATGTGTAGATTTCCTTCATTACATAGTAGCTAGATGTACTTTATTATTGTAGAATACTTCTTTACTTGAAGATAGAGTAATCAATTTGAATCATTTGTATCCCTAGGCCTAAATCCAGAAGTGTGAGAGATTACATATAGAAACCCTAGAAGTAGCACCCTTTCGTAGAGCTCAGAAGAGGATGAAATGAGTAGAATGCTTCTGATGTGTATATATCAATATCACCTCCAAGTTTTTACGAACCTCAGGTTGATAAAGTAAAGTAGGGCAGCCTCTTAGAGTTGTAGCATTCTTGATGCAATATCAGGACTCGCCACTTTTTGGCATTGTTGTTGGGGATTGAACTCGGGTCACCTACGTAACAGGTGGGAATACTCACCACTAAAACCCCCACATCACCACATTGTCACCCTTCACTCTTCTTTAGTGGCTATGAAGTTGAACATGCCATAGGTGAGCCTTTTGAAAATTTTGAGGAACCTATTAGAGAAGAAGAAGATCGTGTTTCACTAGAGGAATCTTCTTCACCTATTCAAACCATGGCTGAAACTGAAGCCCAGGGAGCCTTTCCCATTAGAGAGGCACATGGGGAAACTAAAATGAAAAAAATTAGCCCCTCATCCCTTCCACACTTCCATAGAATTACCTCTAAATATCTTGACACGTTCATGTATTAATTTGTTGTTATCTGTAGGACCTATGATCATGCCTGAGATGATCAAAAGTTGAATCTATTCCCATCTACCCTTAAGGATGTAGCCTTTCATTGGTTCATCAGTCTACCTGGGAACAACATCACTACCTGGGCACAGATGCAAGAGGCCTTCAACAACAAGTACATGGACTACTATAGGTCCAATAAACTAAAGATGAGATATTCAGGATTACTGTAGGGCCTGATGAATCCCTAGAGGACTATGAAGAGAGGTTTTAGTTAAACTATAAGAGTGCCAATTGTACCCTTGATCTAAGATCACTTAAAATAGTAATTCTCCAAGGGATCAGGGAGGAGGTGATAGAAACCCTCAATATGTTATGAGGAGGATATATTTACCAGATGCCTTATTAGACAATCAAAACTATGTTTAGGAACCATTCTAGGGAAGCTAGAAAGAAAGGCAGAGCTAGGCAAAGTACAACCAATACCCCTTCCTCTTCCACCTCTATCAAGCATGATATTGGAAATATGTTGGAGGACTTCAAGAGTAACGTGTTGCACACCTTTGCCTTGCAAATGGATACAATGAGGGTCAATAGGAAGCAAGAGGAAGAAAAACAAACCTTGGCTATATTTTTCCCTAGATGTACTAGAAAATACCCTAGAAATGAATGTCCATTAAATATCATAGAGGTTGTCTTAGTTTTTGAGGAGAATCATGCCACAGAAAAGTGTCCCTCCTTACCTAGACTCAAATTTGTACATCAAGGTGGGGAAGTAGGAGTAGAGCAACTTTGTTTCATCAACCGGAGAAGGCCTTAAGGCCCTAGGTCATATCAGTAGGGTATGTAAGGTGAACCTTATTCTTACTATCACAGTAATCAGAATGCACCCATAAAATCTTGGTACATCCCCACTCCTCCATCCTGACCTACACCTACTGCTTGGCCTTACAACCCTCCATATTATCCTCAACCTATGTACCAACCATTTCAATAGTGTGTTCCTCAAAAACCTTAGTGGAACAACGCATCCCAAGGGTGGAGGCCTCAACATAATCAACCAACTACCCTAATTACTTCGCCCCAACCTCAGCCTCAACTTACTCATGCTGCTTCACCCAGGCTACCTCATATTCCTGCACATCCCAATTCGAACCAGAACAACATACATGCACACTAGGTTTATAGTGAAGAGACATTCTATCTAGCTTTTGTTGTTGAGATATAAGAGATTAATCTTAGGTCGGGAATAATACTCCTAGAAAACCACCCTCCATATCCACCTGTAGAGGTTGAGGAGGAAAAGGAATAAATTAACACTCAGATCTAACAACCTCCTTTTCTTGAGTGCTTGATCCATTCCAGTCAACAAACCTAAGAGAAGACCAAAATTCTGGGAGAAATAAAAAAAATTGTGTGTAAATATACCCCTTCTCGAGGCCATTAAGGATGTGCATACTTACAATAGGATCATCAAGGAAAAGTGCTTCAAGAAACCTGGGATAAATAAGAAAGATATCCCCACCATGAATGTAGTAGGACATATATCCGACTTAATGTTGGGAAGGGTCATATTTCCAAAGTACCTAGACCCTCACAGTCCAGTTGTAGATGTGCACATAGATGGTGTCGTAGTCCCCAATACTATGGTCGACCTCAGGGCTGTCATCAATGATATGACCAAGGAAACTATGTTGAAACTCAACCTCCAAGGGACTTTGAGGAAAACCAAAAAACTTATGCAACTTGCAGATTGGTCCACAATAACTCTGGAAGTAATTGTTGAGGATGTTATGGTTTCAATTGACTCTTGGGAGTATCCTACATATTTCCTTGTTATGTAGCCAAAAACCAAGTTCAATGGATATCCTCTCATCTTAGGGAGACCTTGGTTAGCCACTGCCATGCTTATATGAGTTGTCGGGCCAGAAACATGACTATTAAGAATGGGCTCTTATCTAAACAACTGGTATTGTATCCTCCAACACAACCCTCCGTTGATCATGATCTACCTATATGGTTGGAGGATGAATAATATGAGGTATACAACACTACCCCCATTTGTACCATATATGTTGTTCTTAGAGAGGGGCAGATTGATGAATATGAACTCATCGACCATGTCATTCAAAACCAATCCCCCACTAATTCAAAACCAGTCCTCCATTAACATCAAGCTTGAAAACCTAGTAAAAGAATATGAAAGCCACCCTTGGATGGGATTTCACTCAGTTTATTCAGCCTATGAAACCACCAAGGCTGTGGATTTTTCCCCATCCAAATCTCTGAAAATTGTCTCAAACCTCTCAGATAAATAAGAAAAGTAGCTATGCCATCTTTTGAAAGAACATCCATATGCATTTTCTTGGGATTACAACGACGTGAAAGTGGTGCATCCCTTAGTATGTAGACATCATATTTACATTAAGGGAGGATTCAAGGTTGTGCGCCAACCCCAATGGTGGATGAACCTATCTCTAAAAGACATATTCAAGGAACAAGTGCAGAAATTGTTGGATGCATGTTTCATTTATCCTATATCATATAATGAGTGGGTATATCCTCTTGTCCTAGTCCCGAAGAAGAATGGAAAATGGAGAATTTGTGTTGATTATCGGGAACTCAACAAAGCCACCAAGACGGACCATTTCCCTTTGCCATTTATCGACCAAGTCCTAGATGGCCTTGCAAGAAAGAAGATCTTTTCCTTCTTAGATAGGTTTAGTGGGTATAACCAGATTAAATCAGCCCTGAATATCAGGAAAAGACTATTTTCACCTGCCCTTGGGGTACCTTTGCTTATCGAGTCCTACCCTTTGGGTTTTGTAATGGCCCAACTACCTTCCAAAGAGATGTCTTGAGAATTTTCTGTGAGCTAGTCCATGACTCAATTGAAATATACATGGATTATTTCACACCCTATGGGGATGAATTCTAGAAGGCTCTCTCCAGTTTGGGAAAAGTGATGAGAAGGTGCATTGAGATGCATCTCTCCCTAAGCCCATAAAAGTGTGAATTCTTGAAAAGAGTAGGAGTTGTATTGGGGCACTCGATCTCCCAATTAGGAATACAGGTGGAATCAAACAAAATCACCATCATCAAAAGGGTACCTTCTCATCAAAAGGAGAGATATGTCAGGAGTTTCTTGGGGTTAGACGGATATTATAAAAGGTTCATCAAATATTTCAGTAAGTTGGCCTCACCACTATTTGGTTTGTTGGCCAAAGATTATGAGTTTACTTTGTCTAATCCTTGTCAAGAAGCTTTTGAGCTCATTAAGGGAAAGTTGACTACTACCCCCATTCTCTGAGGTCCAAATTGGAATTTTCATTTCCACATCCACACTTACGCATCAGAAAAAGATGCGGGGGCAATATTGGGGTAGTTAGAAGAACAATTACCTTATGCAATCTATTTCATCAGTAAGAACTTGTCCAAGGCCGAACTCAATTACAATGGCACAGAGAAGATGTTCATGATCACATTAGAAGAAAAAACATAGTTTTGGTATTAAATTCTTGTCTCTTGCTTGTATTTATTCTCTCATGGATTTTCACTCATTGTTTTTTGAACAGTATAGAGAAACCTATCCTTCTTTTCTTTTTATTGAGGATTGTTGTGATCACTTTGAGAATTTTATTCAAGAACTAGAAAGTGCTTATGGTGATGAATAGTTTATGGATGATAAAATTTTGGATGCTTTGAATGAAAACCTTTTTCACCGCCATGAAAATATCATGGATTCTTCCATGGATGACAACAAACTTGAGAATAATTTTTCAAAGGATGACATTGATCTTCCATATTTCAAAGTTGATGATAATTTACAAGAGTCGTTCCAATCTTCAAGTGATCAAGATATATATGAACATGTTCTATCCAGCTACCCTTCATCCCTATCCTCTTCTGAGTTTTTAATTCAGGAAGAAATATGTGTAGATCAGAATTTTGAGTTTTCTTATAAAGAAACTCTAAAGAGTCATGATTTATCCGTCGAGGTAAAATACAATGTACAACATGTTTTTTTTCTTGAGTTTGATGAACATGTTGAACAACCTTAAAATTATCAGGATATAGAATTTTCTCAAAGCCAAGACAATTCTCTTTTTGATATACATGAAAATCCACTTGATCACATTTGTGTTGATGTTGATTTGGCTATCTCAATTGAAGATCTACAAGAAAATACAAATATTGTATATGATCTAGATGATATGGAAGATCACATTACTACATTTCTATTTAATAGGGATAAAAAAAAATGAAGAATAACAATCATCCATTATATTTGAAAGAATTTCCCTTCCTTTTGTTGATTACCAAGAGGTAATGTTTCATTATTTTCAAGACCCCTTGGGCAGTATTTTGGAAGCATCAGAAAATATGGAGTTTGTTTTCTTTGCCAACACATAGATTGGGTTCAGTTTTCAGTTGGGGTTGTCATTACCATAATGATTTTATTTTGAGGAAAGTAGGAGGAGCATGGCATCAGATAGCCATTTGCTTTCATGGTTTCACTGGATCTTCGACTTCACTTGATCAAGTGATTTATGGATCAGTTAAAGTAGGTGAGGTGCAATGAATAAGCTCAACATTCTAAGCATATTTTTCAGTGTCATTTTCCAATATATTTTGCATTTGATGATGTACAGTTAAGTTTTCAGTTTGATTTGAATCAGTTTGAGGATTGTAGTTGTAGTGACTCCATTGCCCAATGAATGAGGCTACTTGGTCTATGGTGTTATTGACACCTCGTGAAGAATATGACATCGCCAGCTGGAGCCAATGTTAGTGTCCAAATGTTTAGTGATCCAATTTACTCTTTTAGGTTTACTTAGTGGTGGTCCTAGGTCAAAATTTCACGTTTCAAGTCAGTTTTCAAATAAAATTTTGTTCACTGAATATGTCTAGTTCTAAAATGCTACTCCCTTCACTCCATTCATGGTCATAATTATTTTAGAGGTCATGTAATTCATCAATAATATAGGGTATGAGGTCATTCAACACACCTTTAATGTGGTCAGAGTCTAGGTCTCATTTGTTTCGCCACCATATTAAGAGTAAATTATGTCATAAAAGAAAGTGAACAAAATCTCATTTTCACCATAAAATTCATTTGCATAGGGAGAGAAAAAAGATAGGGAAATAAGTAAAGAGATCCTCTCTTCTCACAATCACAATCCACATCTTCCATGGGTTGAAGAAAAATAAGCAAATTTGTGCCAACACTACCTGTGGTACGCTTCTGGGTGTGTTGCGTAGGCATTGCATAGGTGATGCGATTTTGGTGTTTGAGCACCAAATATGTTCTCCAAGGTTCAAAACCACTACAAAAAGGTTCATGCACTTCCTAAGTAGTATGTGGAAACCCTCCATATCTCTGTCAATTCAAAATGCATCAAAAAATGTGTGGTTTCCCTCATTAGGTCACCTCCACTACGTTTTTGGTATTTTCCATCCTTTTTTTGCTTTAGCTGAGGAAACCCTAATATACCATATAAAACCTTAATATAACCTTCATAAACCATACCCTAACATCACCTATCACTCACAACCCTCTTTTCCATCAATTTCTTTAAAACCCTAATTTTCACTACATTTTGGCAGAAAAACTAGTGAAACCCTGTGTTTTGAACTTTTGTGTACCTTTCACATGACCATTCCAAAAAATTCCACTTGAATCTTGCATCCAACTCATCACACTACCTCACCTCGCTAAAATTTATGCATTTTTCCTTAACTTCCTTCCACTTCATTTCTGTCCCTAAAACCACTCTACCACTATCCCCCTATTTTTCTAATTTTCCACCTTCCCTATCCACAACATCAAGCTAGGGATTTACTTGTTGAAAAACATCATGGAGGGTGAGAAAAAGGTCCATAAGGGAGGAAAAATATCTAGGTTTGAGCCAACTCAGACCCAAGGCATCATTTTTAGAGCTCTATGATCAAGCCAAGGTTTACATTGCACATAGGGACAATTTGGCTTCAAAATCAGTTTTTGAATTAATGGAGATGAATTCTACAAAAAGTGAATTTTTTTTTTGGCACTAATAGGCCAAAGAAAAAAATTCTCCTTCAGATTATGCATAGGTGTTATGGTGTTAGAGAAATGCTCAAAATACAGTTGCTCCAGGTCATTTTCTGCACTTTTGGACAAGTTGTCTTCAAATCACTGTTTCAGGGGTTTGCAGTGCTTGATGTCTCCATTCTATAACAGACCTCCTAATATTTCCAACCATACCACTTTCTACCCAAAAATCCTCTGGTAAGGCCTCAAAAGTCCCTCTGAAAGAAGGCGCTACGCTTTTGGTAAGAGTGGGCTACCCTTTTACAAAATTTGAGTGATCAAATTCAAACTTTTATTCTGAGAAAATAGGAATTTATTTTGGAGAAAAAGGAGGAGTTTTTTATTCATAAAATTCCAAATAAAAAAAAACCTCTCTCAGTTTTGCAAAAAACATTATGGTTAGAGAGATAGTGATCCATATCTAATCCCTATTTTTGCAGATTTTCGGTAGTTAAGTTTGTTACGTTTCTAGAATAAATTGTTACGCTCAAACAAGCTCAAGGCTTGTGACCACTTCTCCTTGAACCTCTCACAAATAGTAAGTCACTACTCTCATACCCTCCCTTGGTCAATTTATTGAGTTTTAAATTCATTTTCATGCTTACTCTATATTTCTCCATATCATCATTTATCCATGACATAGAAAGGCTTCATTTGACAAACCCCAACATAATGTATCTAAGTAAACCCTAACCCTAGCTATCTAACACTACCCTACACCTCTCATATACCTCATACTCACATCTCCCACCATCCATGTCATCCCTAACATGTCATTTTCATCAAAACCTAAATTCTATAAAATTTTCACAGTTAAATATTGGAAATTTACTATGTTTTCTTGATTTCACCACCCTCCTCACATCCGTTCCACTTAATTCCACCCAAAACATGGAGCTAAAACACAAAAATATCTACTAAATGTTTTGTAGAATTTTCCCTAGTTCAATAGCCCTTCATCTCACCCTCTAAACCTACGCTATTCCTACACTCTGTTTTTCCAAATTTACTACATATATCCATCCCATCACCATACTAGGGTTTTCATCCTTTCAGTGATAAAAAATATGGAGAGTGAGAAGAAGAGATTAAAGGGAGGGTGCCACCTTAGGTTAGAACCTTTCACTATGCATGAAATCGATGCTTCACCCTTGGCCAAAATATGTTTTGAGAGGAATGGATGTTTCAGGTTCTGTGAGAAGCTCATGGAGGAGGGGTATCATCGTCAACTGACCAAATTATTTTCCACAAGCTTCAGCATGGGAAGGATCAAATGCAGGACATGGAGGCTGACACACAACCAAGGACACCAAAAACAAGAGGCCTCAAAAGGGTGGTGGAGCTAGAAAGATAGTCAAGTCATCCACCTGAAGGGTTGACCTTTGATGAGCTTATAGCCATGGAAATTTATCAAGATAGTGAGCTTTGGTTGTCAAGGGTAAATGAACACCTGGAGAATCTCTCGAAGAGGGCTAAGAGAGATAATAAACTTCAAAGTCACATGGCAAATCACTATCACACCAGGAACACAATTTCTCAAATAAGGTTAAAACAATTGAAGAAAAGGCTAAAAGAAGCTCAAATGAAGCTTAAAGAGAAGGATACCTTGGAATTGTTGGTTGAATATTCCTTGGATGTTTAGCCCATCACTCACAGGTGCTACAAAACTAATTTTGAGAAGTTTTGAAGAACTTTGGTATTTTTCACAATTCTAGAAATTCCTCCTCACAGAAGAGTAATAAAATTTTGTTACACTTATTCTGGAGGCATCCAAATGATGATTTATTTACAATAATGGATGCATTTTGATGATTAAATTACAGATCAAGAACCCCCTTGGCATGAAAATCATTGATTTTGGAGAAAAATCCCAAAAACCACTCATTTTCCATGTTTCTTCCACCTTTTTGGAGCCTTTGTTATGCTTTTGGAGTAAGCTTGGGAGAATGGAATTTTGGAGGCCTTCCCATGGATCATTTTTCAAAATTCAAGATCTTATGGAAACTAGAAAAATAGGGCTAGTTGACTATTATTTTAGAAGTGGATTTGTACTCCTAAAAGTGCCTCAAAAATTCCTTCAAACGTCTGTTACGCTTTTGTAAAATTATGTTACGCTTGTGTCAGAAATGTTACAAATCAACATTGGATTCCTTAGGACACTTGTCAAGCTCAGAAAATTTCACAAATTCAATTTTTTTCTACCCTATGAGTTGTAATTAGAGTTATTGAGTTTTTTTTCCCTCCTATCATGAAGGAATATGTAATTTAATGTAAGGGACAAACACTCCTAGTTCATAGATGAATTCAGGGAATGGTTTTTAACCTCCCTAGAATCTAGGAAATGACTCATCTTGTGTATTTATGATCCATTTTGGATGGGATTTTGACTTTATGAGGTGTCATAGTCAATATTTACTATAGGTAGACTCTCTTTAGTCTTTTTTTGTGTTGGATAGTCTTATTTTTCAATGGAGATATTGTAATCAAAATTTTTGAATGAAATGAGAGACAAAGTTGCAGAACTTGTGTTGAGAATATTGTGGTATGTATTAGAGAATTTGTTCTTCTTATGCATGATTATATATTAATGATAAATTATATATATTCTTATTTCATATACATCTTTTCATATGATTATCTTGTAGGTTTATAAGAAGAAATCATGTATGTTCATGCTATGTTTTATGCAAGTTTTACATGATATGTATTTTCACTTATAAACGGATGAGTTCACCTCAGTGGTAATTCAGATGCTCTCTTACATCATTCTATACTCAATGAATAATTAAACATGTTTTCAAACTACCTATCTATCTTCAGTGCACATTCTCTGCAAATTGACCTTGGAATTTAGACCTAAAAACCCTTGACCTAGCCTTCTCAGTGACAAACATAGTTACCGATGAAATAGGTAACCTGACCTCAAAACGGGAACTCTAGCCCAAAAACTCTCAAAAAACATGAAAAAACAAACATAGTTACCGATGAAATAGGTAACCTGACCTCAAAACGGGAACTCTAGCCCAAAAACTCTCAAAAAACATGAAAAAACACCCCCAAAAAAAAAAGTGTGTCTTCCAGAACGCACTTGTTTTTTTTTTAAGGTCAAATTTCAACATTTTCTAAAATTATGCTAAAAAAAATTTGTTTGTTGAAAAAAGGATTGAAAAAACACCCCCCCAAAAAAAAGTGTGTCTTCCAGAACGCACTTCGTTTTTTTTTAAGGTCAAATTTCAACATTTTATAAAATTATGGTAAAAACAAAATTGTTTCTTGGAAAAAAGATTGAAAAAACACCCTCAAAACGAAATTAGTTGATGCTAGAATAACAAAAAAAAAATTGTGTCATACTTTTGGCATTTTTAAAAATAGAAGTAACATTTTTAAATTTTTAAAATTCAAACATTAAAAAAAAACCTAAAATTTAAGAAAAAAATAAATTTAAAAAATAAAAACATTTAAAAGCTTAAAATTTAAAAATATATGAAGATAAAAAAATTAAAATAAAAACAAAGTAAAAATTTTAATTCAATCATTAAAAAAAACCTAAAATTCAAGGAATTTTTTTTTTTAAATAAACCAAAAAAAAATTAAGATTAAAATTTCAAAAAATATAGAAATTAAAAAATAAAAATAAAAACAAAATAAAAATATTAAATTAAAAAAAAAAAAAAAACAAGTTAAAAAAAAAGGAAAATATAAAAAATAAAATATAGAAATTAAATTTAAAAAGAAAAAGAAAATGCTTATTAAATTAAAAAAAAGAAAAAAAAAAATTAAAACAAATAATTAAATTTAAAGAAATATATTAAATTTTAATTAATTTAAAAATTCAAAATTAAAAAAAAAACACTATTCAAATTATAAAGAAAAAAAAAAGAAAAATTAATTAAAAATAAAAAATAAAAATAAAATACAATGAAAATATTAAATTTAAAACAAAATATATTAAAAAAACAAATAAACTATAAAAAATAAATTAAATTTAAATTATAAAAATTAAAATATATATATGAACTTAAATTAAAATAGGCATATACATAAAATTTTATTAAATGAAAAACTTTAAAAACTTTAAAAAAAATATTAAATAAAAAAAAATTAAAAAAAAAAAATTTAAAAAAATTAAGTTTCATTAAAAAAAAAATCTAATTTTAAATACACAATTTTAATTGAAATATAAAAATATAAAAATTTTATGTAATTAACAAAAAAATAAAAATAAAAAGGTAAAATATTTAAAAAAAATATTAAATCCAAATAAATTAAAAAAATATATATATAATTTATTGAATTTTATAAAATTTTATTAAAAAACTAAACGTAAAATATATAAAATTATGAAATTAAAAAAAAAAAAAATCAATTAAATACAAAAAAATGGCAAAATTTAATAAAAATTATTAACAAAAAAAAAAATAATAAATTTAAAACAACAAAATAATAAAATTAAAAAAAGTTAAAACAAAATGAAATTTATTTTAAATAATTTAAAAAAAAATAATATTTTAAAAATAAAAAAAAAAATTAAAAAAAAAAAAAAAAAAAATCAATTAAAAAAAAACAAATTTAAAAAAATTAATTAAAAAAAAAAATTTAAAAAAACAAAATGCGGAGGTGGTTGTTGGCCCGAATCGCCCCTCCGCCCGGCGGGGGCCGGGAGGCCGGCTGGGCCGCCCCCGGTGGCGCCGCCCGGCCGGCCACCGCCGCCCAGCGGGCGGGCCAACAACCACCACCGCATTATTTTTTTTTAATTTTTTTTTTTAATTAATTTTTTTTAATTTGTTTTTTTTTTTAATTGATTTTTTTATTTTTATTTTTTATTTTTTTTTAAATTTAAAAAAATAATTTTTTTTTACAAATTTTTTTTTTTTTTTTAATTTAATATTTTTATTTAAAATAAAATTCCTTTTTTTTTTTTTAAATTTTTAATATATATATATACAACTATTTTTTATTTGATTTTATTTATTTTTTTATTTTTTTTTTTAATTTTTAATATTGTTATTTTAATTTGATTTTTTTTTTTTAAATTTGAATTTCAAAATATCTAAAATTATTTTTTTAATTCAATTTTTTTTATTTTAAATTCAATTTTTTTAATTTATTTTATATTTAATATTATATAATAATTATTTTTTTTAATTTAAAATTTAAAAATTATTTATTAAAATTTTTGAATTTTAATTTAATTTAATTGTTTTTCTTACTTTTTTCGTTTATTTAGTTTTTCATTTTAAAAATCTATAAATGGTTTCATTAAAAAAAAAAAAAAACACTAAATTTATGTATATTTGTCTTTTAATTATTTGCACTAGTTTTTTTTCATTTTTCTTGTTTTTTAATGATAGGTTTTTTTTTTTTTTTTAATTTTTTTATTTTCTTTATCTTTTTCAATTTTAATTGGTTTTTTTTTAAATTTGTTTTTTTTGTAAATTTTAAAATTTGTATTTTTTTCCTTATTATTATTATTTTTTTTAATTTAAATTTTTAAATTTAATTTCTTTTTTTTTAAATTTTTTTTTTTCTAAATTTTAATTTTGTAATTTTAATTTTTTAAATTTTTTTTTTTTAAATATATATATATATTTTAATATATTGTTTTTTTTAATAAGTTAGAAAAAAAATGTTTTTGATTTTTTTTTTTTTAATTTTTTGGTCAATTTTTGTTTTTTTTCTTAAAATTATGTGTTTTTTTTCTTCAAATTTTGTCATTTCCTTTGATATAATTTTCAAATATTTTTGTTTTTTTTAATTTATTTTTGTTTAAATTTTTTATTTTTATTAGCTATTTTTGTTTTTTTATTTAAAATAAAATTCCTTTTTTTTAAAAAAAAATTGTAATATATATATATACAACTATTTTTTATTTGATTTCATTTATTTTTTTATTTTTTTATTTTTATTTTTAATATTGTTATTTTAATTTGATTTTTATTTTTAAATTTGAATTTAAAAATATCTAAAATTATTTTTTTAATTCAATTTTTTTATTTTAAATTCAATTTGTTTAATTTCTTTTATATTTAATATTATAGAATAATTATTTTTTTAAATTTAAAATTTAAAAATTATTTATTAAAATTTTTGAATTTGAATTTAATTTAATTGTTTTTCTTACTTTTTTCGTTTATTTAGTTTTTCATTTTAAAAATCTATAAATGGTTTCATTAAAAAAAAAAAAAAAAAAACACTAAATTTATGTATATTTGTCTTTTAATTATTTGCACTAGTTTTTTTTCATTTTTCTTGTTTTTTAATGATAGGTTTTTTTTTTTTTTTTTTAATTTTTTTTTTCTTTATCTTTTTCAATTTTAATTGGTTTTTTTTTTAATTTGTTTTTTTTGTAAATTTTAAAATTTGTATTTTTTTCCTTATTATTATTATTTTTTTTAATTTAAATTTTTAAATTTAATTTCTTTTTTTAAAATTTTTTTTTTCTAAATTTTAATTTTGTAATTTTAATTTTTAAAATTTTTTTTTTTAAATATATATATATATTTTAATATATTGTTTTTTTTAATAAGTTAGAAAAAAATGTTTTTGATTTTTTTTTTTTAATTTTTTGGTAAATTTTTGTTTTTTTTTCTTAAAATTATGTGTTTTTTTTCTTCAAATTTTGTCATTTCCTTTGTTATAATTTTCAAATATTTTTGTTTTTTTTAATTTATTTTTGTTTAAATTTTTTATTTTTATTAGCTATTTTTGTTTTTTTTACATTTTTATTGGTTTTTTTATTGTTTTTATATATTTTTTTTATCTAAGTTTTGTGTTTTATTACCAACATGAAAATCACCACTCTTAAAAAAAAGGTTGATGCAGCATCAATACGTTTCAAAATTAGCATGAAAATCACTGCTCTAAAAAAAAAAGGTTGATGCAGTATCAATACGTTTCAAAATTAGCATGAAAATCACTGCTCTAAAAAAAAAAGGTTGATGCAGCATCAATACGTTTCAAAATTAGCATGAAAATCACCGCTCTAAAAAAAAAAAAAAA